>JANHFO010005229.1:0-11379 GCA_032468095.1 Pareas carinatus
AGGTCTAACAGGACCAGGATAGAGGAACATCCCCTATCCCGGGCCCTCCAGAGATCATCCACCAACGCGACCAATGCTGTTTCCGTACTGTACCCAGGTCTGAAGCTGGACTGGAGCTGGTCTAGATAGACAGTTTCCTCCAGGTGTCTGGGAAGCTGATAGGTCACCACACTCTCCACAACCTTTGCCAGAAAGGGGAGGTTGGAGACCGGACGATAATTCACTAAAACAGCCGGGTCCAGGGAGGGCTTATTGAGTAAGGGCAGACACAAACCCCTTACTCAAAGAAGCCTCAACCACTCCCTGGAGCCAGCCTCGTATCACCTCCCAGGAAGCTAGCACCAACCAGGAGGGACACGGGTCCAATAAACATGTGGTGGCCTTCAGTCGTCTTAGCAACCGGTCCATGTCCTCAGGAGCCACAGGGTTAAACTCCCCCCCCAAATAATAGACTCAAGACCTGCACTCGTCCTCCCTCCCGGGTCCTGCCAATCGGAGCTCAGACCCCTCCAGATCTGATCGATTTTGTCATGCAGATAAGAACCAAAATCCTCAGCACGACCCTCCAAGGGATCCTCCCATGCTCCCACGTGTAGGAGGGAGCGGGTCACCCTAAAAAGGGTAGCTGGGCAATTATCTGCCGATGCAATCATAGAGGCGAAGTAGCTACTCTTCGCCTCCCTGATTGCCCCCAGGTAAGTCCTAACATGTGTCTTAGCCAGGGTTCGATCCGATTCAGAATGGCTTACCCTGCAACTGCTCTCTAGAGAGTTTTTCCGGCACTTCATCTCCCTCAGCTCCTCTGAGAACCAAGGAGCTGGGTTGATTCAGCGCCGGGTCAGAGGCTGCAAAGGCACGACCAGGAGGCTACCAGCTACTTGGTTGAGCCATGAGACAAGGCCTCAGGAAATGGCCCAAGCTTCCTCTGGAACCTCTCCGGTTCCATGAGGTGCCTGGGGCGGAACCATTTAACTTGTTCCACCTCCCTGTGGCTGGATGCGGTGGTCAGAAAGTTGAGCCGAAGGAGAAAATGATCTGACCATGACAAGAGTTCTATCACTATATCTCCTAATTGCAGATCATCCCCCAACTGTCCAGAGATAACAATCAGATCCAGCGTGTGTCCCCCCTTGTGTGTCCCCCCTTGTGTGTAGGGCCCTGAATTACCTGGGTCAGGTCCATGGCCGTCTTGGAAGCCATGAACTTCTGAGCTGCCTCAGATGCCTCGCCCACCAATGGCAGGTTGAAATCTTCCATGACCATAACCCTGGGAGTCTCAACTGCCACCTCGGCAATGACATTGAGCAGCTCGGGCAGGGATGCTGTCATGTGGCAGGGAGCCAGGAACACAATCAGCAAGCCCCTCTGCCCCCCAGGGCCCCACTTCATCAGCCGGCTATCTCAAGAACAGTCCTTTGGAGCAAGACCTTCCTTAACTAGCACTGCCACTCCACCCCCCGCCCCTCTCCTCAGCCCGCGGCTGATGAAACGCAAGGAAACCAGGCGGGCACATCTCCACGAGGGGAACCCCCCCTCATGGCCCAGCAAGGTCTCTGTAACACCCACCAGGTCCGCTCCCCCCTCCTGCATGATCTCAGAGATGAGGGGGGCTCATCTCTGAGATCATTGGCGTTGCACAGCATCAACCGCAGGCCAGGGTCCTGAGAGCCCGTACAACCCAGGTTCCCGGATGAGCAAAGTGGGTCGGCGCGTGCCACTGCTCGAAGACAGTGGGGATGCACGCCCCTCACCGGATATGGCCCCCTGCTCACGCCATAGATGCCTCTCCCACAGACAACACTCATTTTGTCCCCTTTCTCCCATGGAACCAACCTCACCCCCCCGGTCTGTCTCCGATGCCTTCTTCCCACGTCCTACCAGGCCGGGCACCCTTCCCGTGGGCCTCAATTCCCCACAAACCCCCAGTTCCCTCCCCATCCCTTTTAAAGGTTTCCCTAATAATCTAGCTAAAAACCCATAAGCCTTCCCTTAGCCGCGGACCATCTCTCCAGGTTCCAACACCCATCCTCAAGATAGGCCCTCAATAGCACGGAGGGCCATTGCTGCAAGAGAGGGGAATCCCACAATGCCTAGAGCTGAGCAGCAGTGTACATAGGTCACTATAAACAATATAAAATGTACAATATATACAATATTTACATAGGAGCTAAAAACGGGGTGTGAGGGAATGAGTTTAGAGTGTGAAGATATCTCTCACGGGGCTTATGATTCAGGGGAAAGATATATGGACCGATGACTAAGTCCATGTTTGGAGGCCTTCAGACCATAGCAGGCTGTTCTCCAGCTCCTTTCCCGGGGAGAGTTTGCTGAGTCCTGCAAGCGGGGACACCACCATCCCCAGACCCCACCATACCACTCACAGTGGCATTCTTCAGGGCAGGCTGAAACAAAAGTAGATCAGAATTCAAAGCTGTTAAATCTGAGGTGCCTTGGGTCCATTCGCGGAAAGGAGAAGCGAAGAAGCCTCAGTGAATCCAAACAGCGTTTGTTAACAAAGTAACAGAAAGAATGTAGCCAGCAGAGGCTGGAAAAATATAGGGATTTTTATAACACATTTGGCTGTCGCAGCAGCCAATCACAGGGTGCCTTTTCTGGTCTCCTAAATGTCTGAGTAGTTTTGGGAGGGAAACAGCTCCCAACATCTGCTGACCGGTGATTGACAAGGCAATTAGGGTCAGACACGCTGGAGCCTCTCTTTTGACCAGGAGGCTCCCATAGACAGCAAAGGACCCTTGCTTTCCAGCAAAACCTTTGGATCCAAAACAGGGGCTATCGCTTTACCAGCAGAGCCCTTGGATCCAGCAAAAGCGGTGGAGGCCATCATCACCATCTTGGCTCCTCCACTGCCCTGTCTACTCACCTGGGGTAGCGGAAGACCACGCCTCCACCGCCGGCCGCCACTATCTCCCCGTCTGCAGCCCTGCATACAGCACAGCCAACAAGGTCCAGAGGCTCCAAAGCCACCCCTCCTCCAATGCTCTGCCATCTGCCGCCAGCCTCAAGTGTATCACCAACTCTGGCATAGGCCTCGGCTTCGGCCTCGGCCCTGACGGTCCCACCCCAATTCTGCCACGATCAGGAAGCCCCACCGCCACCGCTTCATTCATTATTCATTTTCTAATAATGAATTCACTATTGGTTTTCAAGGTCATATAAATTAAAATAATCCCCCAAACTGGCTTGTATTTCCTCTTTTCCTTTTAACCTTTTCAATCCTTCATTTCTCCTCTGTTGACTCTTTTCTAATTTTTTTCTTTTGTAGGAGTGAATACAGGTGCAGTTGGAAGCTACATCTATGATAAAGAATCTGAAGCAAAAGACCAACCTTGAGAGCTTTTTCTAGCCCACTATCCACCTGCTCAGCCCATTTGCACTGCATTCTCTTGATTAATCCTAACTTTGTAAACATAGTAAAACCTGCTTAGAAGCAGGAGGGTGAGGTGGCTCTTCTATGCTCCCCAGGCAGGAGATGGTATTCTATTCCTTTCATTTCTTTAATGGCTGTACTTTAAAAAGACAGCACTGCTTCTCCATCAAAGGTCTCACTTTTATTTCACTTCAACTCTGTATGTTCTGCGCAAATATCTTTGCTGCCATTGTTTTACATGACAGAACACAATTTTGTTATGTCTCCTCCGGCCTTTGCAGTTATTAGTTCATTTTTTAAAGGTCCAATTTACCATTAGCTACTGATGACTGAACAATTGGAGGAATAAACAAATTCTTCAGGGAGGTTTTTAAAAAGATATGTTTTTGAACAAGGCTGCTAAATGTAGAATGATGACTCCTAGATTGAGAGCCAAGATTCTTATCATCTGTGGATTGTTTTCCTACATGAACTTTCATCACTGTTCCGATCTTGTCCCTTGTTGAAACAGATGTCAGCAGCAATCTCGTCTAAGCAGCTAACATAGGGTTCAGTATACTTAGCTAAAGCTAAAGTGTTTTTTTTAATAGTTTGCATTCTTGAGGAACCTACTAATATGTCAGACAGAATGCGGTCATAACTTGGATATGGAAGTATAAGTTATTTGTGTAGGTATCTGTCATATGTATATATGGAAAATATTACTGCTTGCAAACCAAATGTGTCCTCTTTGCTATAAAGACCGAGCAGCAAAAATGGGAGTAGAGAAAGAGACACTATGTTTGTGTGTTTATGTGTTAGTATGAAACCCTAGCTATTTGCAAAGGAACCAGTTCTGATCTTTGATTATTTATGCGCTTGAAGTATATTTTTAGACAGATGGTAATGTTCTTTTTTGCTTTGGAGAAGTCTATCCTTCTAGTGTTTTTAACAGTCCTGGGTCATTAGCTTAAGTTCACAAGGCACAATCAGAACTAATCAAAGAGTATGAGCTGAGGTAGCACCAACAATTTGGCATTGTAAAGCCTGCACTATTCAATCTGCAGACAAGTTTTTCTAACACAGAATGCTTATCTGCATACCTTTTGCAATTAATAAAGATGTTTGACAACTTATGAGAACTGTATTTGAAACTGTTCTTTGTAGGAGAGAGGGAGTTGGTCATCCAAAGCTTCAAAAACCCTTCATTCTCAGAGAGGTCTAGAATAGTTAGGCACTGCCCCTTGGTAACATCCATTTCATTCCCGGCCATCTGCAACAGCCGAAACAAAGCAGTTTTTCCTCCTCTGCTGACCCATTCCCAGCAACTCTCCACAAAATGGCCCCCCAGCCCATTCCCAGAGGCACATTTCTACCTCAACAATTCAGTGAAGGGGACAAATAGCCATGCCTCCCAAGAGCCAATCAGGGTGGCAGGGATTGTGGGGCACATGTAGCTGGCAAGGATCTTGGAGGCACTGGGAGGAGCAGATGGGTTTGCATGCATACATGAGTCTGGCAGGAATTGAGAGGGGCACAGGGAAGGGTGCAGCCAAAGGAGCTAATGCCACATATTCAAGCCAGGGGTGTACTAAATTTCTCCATGCAGAAAATGGCATATGTCTTGGATGTTTTTATTGCATAAATGACTGAAAAGTCTTTTTTATATTTTTATTTAATCACATCACCTTTATATGTTACTTGAATGAAGATAAATTATTGATAGGTCTACATATGTTAAAGAAGCAAACTTTACATGGCTGCACATTTTTTACATGTTTAAGTGTTTTACAGTTACTTTCATTACATTTAATGCATACAATTTATGCTAATTGATTAGAAGTCATTTATAGAGCATGGGAGAGAAACAAATTTAATGCACACTGAAACAATCTTCCTTCCAGAACAGATTTATTTATTTATTTGTTTGTTTGTTTGTTTGTTTGTTTGTTTGTTTGTTTGTTTATATTTTTATATAGATAATTTCCTTATCTATTTTAAGTTGAAATAACAATAGCATACCATTTCTATGGAGTAATTCTAAACAAAATTATTACAATTTTGATAAATACACAGGCGGTGCTCTCATGACCCACCAATCTGGGAAAGGATCAGAGGTGGACACATGGCATTTCCCCCTTCCCCTCATGCGACAAAAAGAATCCTGCTAGAATTCACACATTCCTGAAAAGTAGTATCAACCCATTTTACAGGGTTGAGGTCTTACCTGCTAATGGAAAATGCAAACAGTGCTAAGAAGAAGAAAATCACAGGTGTTGCTCTCCCAAGGTCTCAAAAAAACTTCATTGTCAAGCCCACAATACTGGAATTGCCTGGTGATCTGTTTGGGGGTGCTTGTGAAAAGTGTCCAGTGAAGGCAATATGGTTCTGGGAATCCAGTTTTGCCCAAAGCCTGAGGTACTCTTCCCAGTTTGCCTGAAGCCTGGGAGTGCTCTGCATATGCCGAGAGACAGGGTGTAATGGCTGCATCTCTCCTATCCAAGTTTCAGGAGGAGACAGCCTGACATTAGCAATGGGGGGAGGGAAATATTGGAATGTAAGGAGGAAAAAGGGGGAAATGGAAGCCCAGCTGAGCCTTGTGAGAAGCTTCAGCATTCCAAGATCAACCATGAGCTGGGAACTGAGAATCTATTGCCTAAACAATATACAAGCACCTTATTGGACATTTACAGATAACCAGGGGGTGGTTGGGGGGAGGGAGAGGAAAATTTACTTTGTATTGTTGCACAGGAAAACCTCAGATTCAGCTTACAATACTTCTGTAACCACTTAAGCTTCAGTATAGTATACACTTGGCAAAACCAAATGGCCAGGAATCCTCCTTTGCAAGATAGCTGATGGGATGGTTAACATTAAGCTGAATCTGAGGAAATGACCTATCCAGTGGAAGGAGATGGGAAAACTAGCCGCCGAATACCCAGTGCGGCCACTAGGGGGCAGGCATCCTGTCATCGACCGACTAGTCACTGATGGCTGACTGTGGTTGTTTAGACATTGCCCATTTCAATACCAGTAACTCTCCATGGGTGTTCTGGGCAGACCAAACAAGCTGTAGAGGGCACCAGTAAAGGGTTAACAAATCCCCTTTCCTGGTGGCAAATTTCCTGACTGAGACAAAATAATTTACCAGTAGAATTGCTACAAGGAGTCTTAATTAACAATATAGTCGTCACCCAGAGATAATTTTGCATGCAAGCTAAATGCACATGGCAGGCAAGTCACAAACTCACAGTGCAATTAAATCCAAGTCCAAGAGGCAAAAGAATCGAGAGTGGTCAGGATCCAAAGTCTAAGTTCAAGGTACACAAGGGTCCATAGTAGTCAGGGTCTAATAGTCCAAGGGTCAAGAAGCCGGCACTGATCCAATTTCAAAGCCTGGGTCAAGAACACGAAGCAGGAAGACAGGAAATCGGGATTTATGCAATATCAAACAGTTGCTTGTGCTAAGTGCAACAGTTTGAAGGTCTCACTTTTATTCCTCCATTAAGGGTGGGGGCTGCTGGCCATGCCCCCAGCCATACCTAATAGATTGGCTTGCTGCCTCCTTCTGGGTCTTTTGGCTCAGCCTGCATCTGGTTTGAGTGTCTATGATTTCTTCCAGCAGGGTGGACTCACCCCTTGCAACCTCTGGCTTCATGCCAGGCTCTATTTCCTCCCCCTGTTGATCTCTTACAGCTGTCCTGGCCTCAGGCCCAGTATCAGGGTTGTGATCCAAATGCCTGTCCAAATGCCTGCTGCATTGATTCCCTGCACGAGATTCAAACATCCGCCCCACCACACACTTGAATTTTACACAGGAGGTGCCCCCGCCTCCCAGTTTGCAACTTCGCTTTCTGGGCAAGGAGGTGCCATTTGTGTTGCCCCAATTCTCCAGGCACAGGGGATTCCTTGCTGGGTGGCCTATGGCCCCTCCTGTGCTTTGGCCTCTACCCCCAGGTGGAAGGAGGCGCAGTTCGCGGTGTCCTGATTCTCCAGGCATCAGGCAAACCCCATCCCCTTCTCAGTTTTGGCCTCCCTGAACCTTTGGAGGCACCCCCACAGCCCAGCTGGAAGGAGGCAATATTCACGGTGCCCCCCCCATTAGTCTCCAGGCACAGGGGATTCCTTGCTGGGTGATTCCCGATCCCTGGGAACAGCTGAGCATTCCCCGGAAGAAGGGTGGGGGTCACTTGTGCTGGGCTGCTGGACCACAGAACTCCCTGCTACTGGAGACTTTCTCAGAGTCCCACAGCCATTTGCCTCCTCAGCACCCCTCAGTGGCTGGGTAGGGAGCTTTCTAGGAGCCATACCCAGATTTCCGCTCCTCTCATTGCCTCCCCCCAGGTGGCTTTGTGTTTCACCTGGAGATGGACTGCCTGGTCTCGGCTGACGGCATTGTCCTCCTGAAGAACTGGACACTGTTCTTTAACAAGATACCCTTCAGCTGCTCCAACTTCGAGCAGAGCCTCTTCATGCCCTGCGACCTAGGGGACTCTTTCCACTGGAACTTCACCTGGGGGAGGGGCTGTGGCCAGGTGGCTCATGCAGAATGGACCTGGCACAGGAAGCCACCCAGTGGTGAAAGCTGCCCCGCCAACTACTCTGGGCACAGACTGGGGAGAGGTGTGGCGTGGAAGAGGAGGTGGGGACTAGGTAGTAGAGGGATGGGGGGCTTGGCCTACTAAGCAAGCTGCTGAGGGAGGAGGCTTCTCTTAGAATCCCAGCCAGAAGGGATCTGAGAGGCCATCTAATCTGATCCAGGTGACTACATAGCTTCAAGACTGCTTATATGCCTCCTCCTCCCCCCTCTCTTCTGCTTCCTCTTTTCCTCTTCTCCTTCTCCACAACTTCAATCAATCAATCAGAATAGAGCTGGATCATGACCTTGCCTACTGCCTGCCCTCCGGGGCATCCCTCCTCCATGGCACCGAGATGTTTGAATGGAAGCTGAATATATGAATATACTGGAATGTCTGTGTGTGTTCACTCCAACCCCCCCTTTCCCAATTGTGAAATACTGTTTTTTGAAAATAGGTGTGATGCAACAAAAATTCCTGACATTGCAATATCAATCAGATATTTTTCTTTCTTCTGGAGATTTATATATCTACCAACCAGAAGACCTGGCTCTGATTTGTTTTGCTTAGATCTGTAAATGTTTTTAACTTACTTAAGTTACTTTGCTTCCATCTGAATGAAATCTAAATCTGACCTAAGTTTATTAAAAGCAAGGAGTTGATACTAAAGTTAGAAAAATAACTTCAGCCTTTGCCATTGCTCAGTGGCTTGCTTGAGTACCCACATATATTTCAATGCTTTTTAAGCATGTTTCTTTTTAAAGTTTTTTATTGTATTACAAAGTTTGCTTGTGGCTGCTCTTTAGTTTTCTCTTGATTTTTACTTAGTTATTGATTCACACTGAATTGTCTTGTGTCCAGTATGTTTGTGTGGAATAATTGTCTGCCGTGAGTTTTCTTTTTCTAAATATTTGTAGAAACCCGTACCTGTTGAATTGGATCTTGCAGTACACCAATACAAAGCTGGACAGCGAGTGTTGATAAAGGCCTGGAAGGGTGAAAAACTAACCCTGAGTTGGGAAGGACCTTTCATCATCCCACTGACTACTGAGACTGCAATTAGAACTGCTGAAAAAGGTTGCACACACTATTCAAGAGTAAAGGGTCCATGCCTGCCCCTTAGGAGTGGAAGGTGAAGTCTCACCAAGCAGACCCACTGAAGCTGAGGTTTCATAAAATTTAATGGACTGGTGAACAATCCTCATAATAATAATCATTGTGTTTTGGCTAACCATTGTGTTTTTTCTATTAAGGGCAGAGTGATTGTCTATGCTCTTCCCTCAACTGAAGGGAACCACAACTGAACAAAACCCATTGCACCACGTACCAGATATACTGACTTTGTAATTATGTCTGTAGTTGTCGCTGTTGTTCTCATTGTATTGATTGTATTGTGTGTATTGATTATAAGATAGAGTGTGATATTAAGATCAACGGAGATGTATAAATTCTTAGGAGCAGCCCAGCCATTAGAGAAGGGCAAATGTATTTGGCCCAGAATTATGATGATTGGTACGTCACAACAGTCCCTAATGAGAGGAGCATGGAACGTCAAAAGATGAACATTAGTATAAGAAGCACTAGGACATAATACAATACAAAGAATTTGGAACAGGAATAGATGGGACAGGAAAGGACCCATGGGGTTGGTTAGTAGTAAAAGTAGTATAAATAGAACCCACAAAAATGAAGCCAATACAGAAAAGCATATTTTGGTCATATCAGGAATTTGAAAAGTTGGAACTGCCTGAGTACCCTAAGAAAGCAGTAAATATGTTTGTGCAATTGATAGAAGAAATTGCTAAGACCCTTACCATTAATAACTGTTGTATGCGGGGAGAACAAACATGGGGGAACAGTGGCCATGGGAGGCTCAGGAACTAAATCATGAGATGATAGTTAATATGTGTAAAAATAACACACTAAAATTCACAATGGGTAAGGAAGGCACATTGGCACTGACAACCAATCTAGTAGGGAAGATGTGCTATGAAAGAAAGAAAATAGACGGAAGAGTAGCAGTAGGAGACATCATTTGTTTAACCGTATGGTGAGGAAGTGGAACCTCAAAAGAGGAAAAATTGAGTGAAATAACTGAAATGGCTTATTTGAAGTACTCTGAAAGTGACACCCTAGACTTGGTACCCTCGGAAGGTATATATTGGATTTGTGGAAAATATGCCTAAGGGGTGTTATAGCTCTTGTATATGGGGAATAATTAAGCCAAGCTTTTTCCTCCTCCCCATTGAACAGAAACAACTGTTGAGACTGATAGTATATGGTGATCTGGCAATTAAGGTCCAAGGAAAAAGAGCTGTACAACCAAGTGATATAGAAATTGGAAAATGGAAAGATAATGATTGGACTCAAGTGTGTGTGTGTGTAGAAAGTTTAATTTGAGTAACTGTTGTATTGAAATAGATGAAAGTGGTAAAGTAGTAAAGGCGATTACAGATTGGATGCTACAACTAACACATATTCCAGTGCAGACATGGATGGGATGAATAATTGGTTTGATGGGTGGTTTCAAATTGGAAAAAATTGGTAAAATTTGCAATTTTAGAATTCTTGGATATCATGTTTTTACCATGTTTGATTTTCCTCATACAAATGATAGTAAGAAGGACTATGAGTAGCAACACTTTAATAACAACATCTATAGAAAATGAAAAGAAGGAAATTAGAAACTAAGGATTCAGAATACAAAAATTTGCTGTCACAGGAATCTAGAGAGAAATTAGGGACCTATGAATTATTGCAGGGATAAAAGAAAAAAGTGGAAAGTTGAGGAATGTAAAGAAAGTTACTCTTTTATAAAGTGTATAGTTAAGTCATTATGTTCTCAATGAACATTATTAATGTTAATTAATTAATGAACAAATTAATGAAATAGGACATGATGACTATTTTCCTAGCACACAGGAACCTAACCCCCCCCTTCGAACAAGGCCTCAAGGCAGTTAGATAGAGACATATGCCAGGATGGAGCCAAGAACACAAAATAACATAACTACCCGGAGGAAAAGAAAAGGTCACTCCGACCTCTTAGCCTGCAATATGACTCAAAAAATGACTAAAGTGACCAAGGGGAGTGGGATAGTTTTCGAGGTGTGGTTGTATTGTGAAGAGGGTATAAATATTATTGATCTGGGTCTTTCATTGTACTCACTCCAATTTGGAGGGGTCTTTGCAAATGCTTTTCAAAATAAACCATTGACTTGTAAACCAGACATGTCTCTGTGTTGTGGGAACAATTTAGATTTTACATCTCACACCTGCGCAAGAGAGAGACCCCCAGCCTTCTTCCAGGGAATGCCCAGCCATGCCAGGGACCAGGGGTCATCCAGCGAGGAATCCTTTGTGCCTGGAGAATCGTGGGGGGCACTGGAAACTTTGCCTCTTCGAATTATCAGCGAGTGTCTGCTCTCTCTCATT
>JANHFO010005229.1:23682-34296 GCA_032468095.1 Pareas carinatus
AGATGCCAGGTGCCGAGGTCATCCTCAACTCCCTCCGTCTGCCTCCATGGCAACTCCGAGATAACTGGGAGTTGACACTGTCATCATATATAACTTCTACCAAGCACCTTCCCAATATTGCATAGTTTTTGAAATATATTTTTACCTATCATTCACTAAACAATTACTCCTACAGTACTTTTATATGCATTGACAATTACCTAGATGATACAATCTCATACCTCTATCATATATGCTAGCTCGTTTAGCCTGTTCCATTCATGGATAAACAACATCTTCACTTTCATGCATATATGCATCAACTTCATGCATAAAATCACATTGATTCAACTCTACTAAACATTCTTCTTTATATTAGTTCACAAATAATACTATCTTCATTTCATTTATTAATTCATGCTTATCATATACTTCTACATTCAAGGCCACATTTCCTTCATATTGCAGAAGTTAATATGATTGTGGCTTTTATATAATAAAAAAAGAAACTAATTCACCAACTTTAATCCTATTCATGGCACTTGCGGCATTGCCTGCTATAACACTATGCAACTTTGGCATTTTGGAAAGTGTAACACAAGGTTCATTTTGAGCAATTTCAAATTACTCTATGCAAATTAAGATGAATAATCTAAAACTTACCATGCTAGTCTCCCATACCCCATTAATTTGGAAGTAAGTACTAAAACATTCAAGAAAAATTCTGCTATTCTACATCAACTAGAGCTCAAATAAAGTAACCTTTGCTCTAAGACTTTTCCCTTGAAAAAATACCTGATATTAATTTTTAAATATTAAGTACTTATAAAATTGTATTAATTGGTTTTATTTAAGGAGACATTAGACCAAGTAGTATATAAATGAACAAAGAGACAGAATTAACAAACAGAACATGTAAAGCTACCTGCTAAGGAACCAGCTAGACCAGCATAATACTGCAGGCATTGCCAAGATATATCAATATCTATGAGAGCTTCAAAGATGGATTTCCCATTGTTGATTGTTTCTATGGTAGCAATTTCTTCTCTTCTTTCCTAGAATCCAAATACATAGCACAGAACATGCTAAGCTGTAGCAAGAAGTTTTCTATGTTTATGTAGCTTTTAAAATGTTTAAACCATCTAGTAACTAAAGCTCTCTGGACAGTTTACAATAAAGCACAATAAAAAAGTACAATTTGGGACTTCCAGCAGATGGCGCAGTAGTGAGGCAGCAGGCTCTGGAAGCTCCTGAGCTGAACTGCCTGACGGTTCCATGATCGATTCCAACCCTAAAGTTGCCCCAGAGAGGCAATGAAGAGAGGGGATGTTCCGCAGTTTCAGGGGAGGTGGCAACCACCCTGGGACTGGGAAGGGACCCCTCGGAAAATCTGAGAAGCCGAGCTGCGTTTATCAAATTTTCATTGCCGCAGATGAGCTGCAAAGAAATGGGGGCAGGGGGAAGCTTGAAATTAGCATCTAGCCATCTGGGTGTTTTTTTAAAATTCTACTTCAAAAAGACTATTTTACTTGATTGAAAAGAAGATTTAAAGAGAAACTGATGCCTGAAAGAAGGGAGGGGGAATGGCAACTGAAGAGGCTACTTATTATTAAAAAATACTAGACTAAAATAAAGAATCTAGAAAGGAGAAAATAATTTTTACCTACATTAAAATTTAAAAGATATATCCATATCGTAAGATTGGAAAAAATCCCTAAGGTGGATTTTTAAATAAAAGTTAAAACAATACCCGGTGATGAAGTAAAAATGAGAGAAACCCTGACCATGAGAAAGCAGCTGTGAAGTATATTTTGAAACAAAGTAAATATTTGGACTTACAAAGAAACGAAACTCCAAAACTTGCTGTAAAGTAAGGGAAGTATAAAGAAGGACTGTCACAAAAAAAATAATGACAACACAAATGGCAAAACGTATTCAAGAGATGTTAATGACACTTATGGACTTACAGGAGGCTAACTTTAAAAAGATTTTACAAAAGCTGATTGATAGGTGCATATTAAAGCCAAAAGAAAAAAGTGGAGTCAAAGAAAAGATGGATGATTGTAGTATGGATGATAATCATATTGAAAAATTGGAAAGAACAGAAGAAAAACAGCAAGTTGTTGGAGATGTGATTACATTCCAGAGGAAAACATTATTATTTAAAATCTCAAAGAATGACCAAGGAAAGTCAAAAGGAGTATTAAGCACCCCCACGAGTGTAATGACAAGTGCAGCTGGACAAAAATGCAAGCAAAAAGAAGAAATGTACAAACCATTATTAAAGAAATACAAGAATTCAACATTTGAAATTTGAGAGAGATTGGAGGAAAACAAGAAGGGAAAAGAATAAGATAAGATAAGAATATCATAAACAAGGAATTGAACATGAAATCTAGAATCTTATTGGCAAATTAGGATATAAGTGATTAATTACATAATTAAAAATGTCCTAGAATAAAATGATGTTTGATATTGTGTAGTGATTTAAATAGGATGTTTTATAAAAGGAGAAGATACTTAATGAAATGATAAACCTGCTACTGTGTTGTGATATACACAGGATGATTTATAAGATTTGAAATTATATAAAATGTTTAAGAGGCTTAAAATGGATTAGCAGGATTGGATAAGATAGATAAAAATATCGTAAATAAGGAAATGAACATGAAATGTAGAATTTTACTAATAAATTAGGATACAAGAGTTTATTTACATAACTAAAATGCTATATAGATTAAAATGATAAATTTGATATTGTGTAGTGACTTATATAGAATGTTTAACAAAAGGAGAATATATTTAATGCTTAAGATGTTTTATATTTGAAATAGGTTTAATAGAAAAAATGATAAATTTGCTATACACGTAGGATGATTTATAAGATCTGAAATTATTTAAAATGTTTAAGATATCTAAAATGGATTAGGAGGATGGGATAAGAGATTAAATGAACAGAAAACTGAGATATTGAGGATGTTGTAAAAATATGACTTTATGTAAAATATATAGAAGTTTCAAATTGGTTTGTTTGTTTAGAAAGGTAAAGAAGAACAATGGGAAACTAGATGAAAGATTAAAAGAGTAGAGATATGATATGGAAGTAATAACAGAGAAATATCTAGGATGTTTAAAATTAAAGGTAATATAAATATTGTAAAAGTGGAGTAAAACTGATAGAATTACAATCTAGACCAACACTGGTAAATCAGGATATGGCTGATGTGAACATTTATATAAATTAATTACATAAATGTTTAATGGAAGATGAAAGGAGTAAGCGTAAAATCTTATGAACATGACTAAGTACTGATGGATGATAGACAATATGTTTATTTAGTTGGTGGATCCTGATTGGAATACTGAATTATGATGTTTTATGTTTTGTGTGTTTATTTTTGTTTGTTGAAAACAATAAAAAATTTCTTTAAAAAAAGTACAATTTGAATAAAAACATATATAATAAAATTAAAAATAAAATGATCAAATCCAGAACAGCCTTTGTACATATTACGCTTCAAAAGAAAATTTGAAAAAAAGCTGAGCAGCAGGATATACGTGATTTACAATTGCATGTATTTTTGCAAGTAAAACAGCATACAAATATAGTACATTTTGTCAAATTTGGAAACTAATCTGCTGGATCATCCAGCAAGGTGAATAATTTTTTTTCAATGAGGTTGGATCTTGAAACATGAAAATAGGAGGTACTCAGAGCACTGGCAAAATAACAGAAACGGTGTGCTATAATCATATACTGTATAAGGAGTATAACAGCTCCAGGCTTCATGAGACTCTTCCCTAGTACTGCTTAAGCCTGCTGAAATTTAATGGACCAGTTTTCAGTCAACATGGCAAAATGGGGATAGGGAGAGAAGACCTTCGGAGATCCTTTCTCTGTACAAACCTTTCAAACCCAACAAAATTTTCATTAATATCACACAAACATTGGAAAGCTTCCCACAGCATGGAATCTGGTCAGGAGATAGTTATAATTCTGGACTCAAAATTTGCTCATCTTTGCAGTATGCCATGAAGGAGCATGCATTCCAAGTAGACCAGGTTTCTAGCATCTCTCATCCATTGTTTTTTGTTCTGCCCTCTGGTGCTTTTGAAATTAAGTTCTTTGTGGCAGTCCCTCAAATACTGGAATACTGCTATCACATCACCCCCTAGTCCTTCTTTTTACTTGACTAGACATAGTCACTGCTTTGAAAGATATGGGTCAAGAGTTCCGGTATCATGTTTGCCAGGTCTTTCAGAACTCTTGAGATGTAATTCATCAGGATCTGGTGATTTGAACATGTCTAGAGTAGACGGGAGTTCCCTTACCATTTTCTTGACTATTTTAATTTGTATTCCTGGTCTGTCTTTTACGGTTTTGTTTTTGGTAGCTTGGACTATTTTTTATGTTTTTGTGAAGACAGATGCAAAGAGTTAAGCATCTCTGCTTTTTCTCTACTGCCAATTACTTCCTTGACATCTTCTTTCAATAGTGGACTGATTGTTTCCTTGATGTTTTTCTTATTTATATTTTGCAAAACTTACTTTAATTATTTTTGAAATTAAGTCTTAGTTCATGATTATTACGAGTGGCTTGGCAACTAGTCGTAAATGTGAATGTATTGCCAAGCACTCAGATTATGATCATGTGACCCCAGGGCTTCTGGGACAGTTGAAGTCTGAAGAATTTATTGTGACCACCATTTATTGAGCCATAACTTGGAACAATCACTGACCAAATCATTGCAGGTAAAGGACTACCTATAGCAACAAAGTACCAATTTATTGTAATATCACTAATCATCCTTTCTAATTGACCCAGCATTCACAAGATGTTTCTTACTATCAGTATTGCAGGCCAACTTTACCCACACACCAGGAGTTTGATCATGACTAGCTCAAGATTGACTCTACCTTCAATTTTTCAGAAGTTGGTAAAATGAGGACTGAGATTGTTGGGGTATAAGTGCTATTGCTATCTTAGGTTATCTTTGTTGTTTTTATGGCTAATTGATACATAAGTCCCTGACCTACAACCTTAATGGAGCCTGCCTATCACTGTCATAAGTCATGATGGTTGTAAAATGGATCATACATTGACTAACTCAATGTTACAACTTTTACTGTGCTTATTAAGTAAATATCCCTATGGGCCAGTTTTGCCAAAGAAATGGAAGTAAATGTCAATTTTTGGCAAAAATGTCATAAAAAGTGGTCACACGACTATGGGACAGTAAAAATAGCTGAAAATATGCTGAGCAACACTTAAGTCATGTGACCACTACCCACCCACCCCAGGCTGTTGGAACTTTGGAACTGAATCATAACAAGAAATTATAAATAAAATATTGGACTGTGCAGAACTAGATAGGCTCACAATGAGGTTGAAGAACAAAGAAGAAACCGATTATTACCAGATATGGACAAGATTTTATAAATGGTTCAAAAGCAAACAAGGATGTAGAAATGGAAAAGGTAACATGTAATGGACTAACTATTACACCCAAAAAATACTAGTAATACAAAATGTGCTTATCGGCATAGGAGGAAGAAGAGAACAGAAAGGATTGAGAAAAAAACTAAGAAATACAGAATGTAAGTAGTAGGAAAAGAGAATGGGGGAGAGGCCTCCCTGCACGCAGCACGAAAGGCACGCTGCTTTGCTGCTTCGCCCCCCCCACATTAGAGGCAAGAGCCTGGCACTGCCCAGAAGGCATGGGAGGACAAGCCTCCCTCCCCGCAGCACAAAAGGCACGCTGCTTTGCTGCTTCCCCCCTGTCAAAGGCGCTGCCCAGAAGGCACGGGAGTGGGCACAGGCGTTCCGGCATGTAAGGAGCATAAGGCACAGCACAAAAGGTGTGCTGCTTTGCTGAACTTGTGGCGGCGGGGACAGCGTGGCGGGGGTGAGGACAGCACTCAAAAACCGGTCATCAGGCTGCGCCTTATGCTTCATACGCGCAGGGAAGCTTGTGCTCCTGCACCTTCTGGGCAGCGTCCCCTGCCTCTTAGCGCCCCCCTGCCGCCTCCCTTTGCCTCTTAGCACTCCCCCCTAAGTCACCCCACCGCCCCCCAGGGGGTGTTACTGCCCACTTTGGGAACCACTGTCCTAACCCCTTGATCCTATCCAAGTTCCATAAAAGTCTATGTACCCCCAAACGTGTCAACACAACCTTAGAAGATGCTATGCAAAATTGCCTTTATATCACATACCCGAATAATTCGAGCTGCCTCCAGTAGAATGCTGCTCCGTTCCATGCCTGATTTCTGACTCCATATTTTGAAAGCAGCATGTGCACTCTTTACAGCCAGATCTATCTCCTTCTCACCAGAGAAGGGTAAGTTCCCAATAACTCTGCCTGAAGAAAAAAGGCGATTCAGTTTTCCAAAATCAATTGGCAATGCTTATTTGGCAATGCCTATTAATACTATCTATTAAGCTACATGTTAAGAAGTGAAAATGATTTGATAGTAAGTAGCAATTCAATATTACAACACTCTTCTGTCACGGTTTCAACACATTCACAAAGGAGGGTCCATCACTTATTGAGGCAGTTTGTTCCCTTGTCTGACAGCTCTTACTGTTATGATTTTTTTCTTTTTAACATCCAACTGAAATCTACTTCACAAATTAAATATCCTGTCTTGGAGGAAAATAATGAGGAACAATGTCATCTCATCTTCCACATTGGAATATTCTTTATTGGCCAAGTGTGATTGGACACACAGGAATTTGTCTCCAGTGCATAAGCTCTCAGTGTACATATAAACAATAAAATGATGTCATAGATAATAAACCATAAGATACAATCATAAATCGTAAGATACAAACAAGAGGTAAATCATAAGATACCAATAGGAGAATGTAGCAGGAAAGATGAGATGAGAAGGATGAGAAGTTGATAAAAATAACAACAATACAGCCTTACTACATGGGTAAATATCTTTAGGCATAAGACAGTGCTGTGGGAATTAGGTGTTTAACAGAGTGATGGCATGGAGGAAAAAACTCTTCGTATCTAATTGTTTTGGCGCTATAGTAGCATCCTGAGGGGAAAAGTTGAAACAGTTTATGTTCAGCATGTGAGGGGTCTGTAAATATTTTTTCAGCCCTCTTTCTGGCTTGTGCAGTATGCAGGTCTTCAATGGAAGGCAGGCTGATTGCAACTGTTTTTTCTGCAGTCCTTTCTGTTGAAGTCTGTACCTGTCTTGTTTGGTTGCTGTGCCAAACCAGACAGTTTTAGAGGTACAAATGACATGCTCAATAATTTCTTTGTAGAACTGTATCAGCAATCCTTGGATAATCTGAGTTTTCTGAGTTGACACAGGCAGAACATTCTTTATTGTACCTTTTTAATGATTTTTTCTAATGTTAAGTGTCCATTTCAGGTCCTGGGAGATAATAAAACCCAGAACTTGAAGGTCTCTACTATTGATACTGAACTGTCTAATTTAAGAGGTGGTAGAATAGGAGAATTTCTCTTAAAATCTACTATCATCTCTATAGTTTTAAGTGTGCTCAGCTCCAGATTGCTCTGACTACACTATAGGGTCAGTTGTTCAACCTCCTGTCTGTATACAGACTCATAGTCTTGGATCACTGTTGTATCATCTGCAAACTTCAGTACTTTAATAGAGGATCGGAGATGCAGTCATTGGTATAAAGAGAGAAGAGTAATGGAGAGAGCAGGGAGCCCTGGGGCTCCTGTGCTAATTGAATGGGTAATCAATATGGTTTTACCTAGCTTCACCTGCTGCTTCCTACCCATTAGAAAGCTTATTATCCATCTACAAGTGTGGTCAGGCACAGCTAGCTGATTCAGTTTAGAGAGAAGGATTTCTGGAATGATGGTATTGAATGCCAAACTAAAGTCTTTGGGGTTTCAAGATGTTGTAAGATGTAGTGCAGTGCCATACTGACAGCACCATCTGCCAATTTATTTGCATGGTAGGCAAGCTGCAAGGGGTCTAGCAGCAGATCCGTGATGATTTTCAGGTGGGCCAGCACTAACTTTTCAAAGATTTTCATAACTATGGATGTCGGAGTAACCGGACTGTAGTCATTCAGCTCCTTGATCGAGGGTTTCTTGGGCACTGGGATGATAGTAGAGCATCTAAAGCAAGAAGTGACATAACACATCTCCAGTGATTTATTAAAGATGTGAGTGAATATGGGGGTAATTGATTAACACATACTTTTAAGCAAGAAGGGGTTAACCTGTACGATTCTGGTGCTTTTCCAGATGGTTACCAATTGCCCAGATCATGTGACCATGGGATGCTGCAATGGCCTTAAATATAAGGACTAGTCATAACTACCACTCAATCAGTGCTATCAACTTTCAATGGTCACTGAATGAGTGGTTGCTAAACGAGGATTTCCTCTACATTAAAAATTCCAATTTGGGGACTTCCGGTGGCACCGCAGACATTGAAAGATGGACTTTTAGGGTCCGCCAGCCCCACAATCGTGTAAAGCCGCTTTGACAGTGCAAATCAGCTGTCCGGCGGCTTGGAAACTTTTTCCCCCGGGAGAAGAGGGAAAGGAGAGCAGTTGGATCTAGGTAGAACTCCCCTAAAGCCCCTGAATCAATTTGAGGGGCTGAAATTTGAGAGCTCCCTAGGAAGATCTGACAGAGGCTCCACATCCGGGACACTTCTGCTGAAAGCAGAACGAAACGTCGCGACCATCTCTGCGCTAAATTTTTAAACTTACTATACTGGAAGCAGACGGAGAAAGAACAGGATTGCTGGCAAGTACTTTTTTTGAAACTTTACTCAATGGCTAAAAAGTATCCTTCTAAGAGACAGTGAAAGTTACAAAGTATCTAAAGATGGCGCTGGCTTGAAGTTGAAGGGCGTGGAATCGAAAGTAGTGAGAGTACTGAAGTAGTGAAAGCCCTTTGTTAAAGTGAAGCGCTTTCTAGCGGTTTAAAATTGGTGGACTTTATACCCAAAAGAAAAGATTGAACTTTAAAGAAATCTGAATTATTGAAGTACCAAAATTAATTGGAAGATTTGAATTTGGACTTTTAAATCTTTTTTAAAAAAGAAAATTAAATTAATGAAATGACTACCAAACAAGTAAAGCCTGGATCTTCTAGAAGTGCTGGGGATTCTTCAGCTCAAACATCAAAATTACCATTCTAGGCTGATCTACAAGCAATGAGTGCGGAATTTATGCAGAAGCTTATAAAAGAAATAGTGAAGGAGTCTATGAAAGAAGAGATGAAATCTTTAACTGCAGCTATTGAAGAGGAAATATCTGTAATTAAAGGGACCATGGTTGAGCAAAATAATCAGATAAGGGAAGATATAATTCTAGCATTTAAATGTGTAGCAATAAATATGGTTCAATTGGAAGAAAAGGTGTGCGAACTTAATTTGAATTTGGATAATAAAATTCAGGAAGTGCAAATTAAAATGGAGAAGACAGATGATGAACTGGTGTTATTTCAATATAGGTCGATGGAAGCTCAAATTGATAAAATCTACCAAGTAAATTCCTGGTTTGCAAGACAAAGACAGCTGCCAATAGATGTGGTGGTCTACTTTACAACTAGAAGGATTAGAAATGAAATTCTGCAGGCTTTCCACAAAAATAAATTTTATGTGGCAGGCAAAGAGATTTTAATACTGAAGGAAATTCCTCTCAAGATGTTGAAAGGTAGAAAAAAGCATGCCTTCCTGGTAGACGAACTCAAAAAATGGCAAATGCAATTTAGATTGAATGTTCCAGCTGGAATAGTACTGAATTATGCAGGAGAAAGGTATCGTCTTAATACAGTTTGGAAAGTTAGAGATTTTTATATGAATGTATTAAAGGCTGAACATCCACAACCACCATCATCGCCAAGAGGGCAGAGGAAGAAATGTGTGGGTCAACCAAGGAAGGAAAGGGAGCAGCAAGAAATACAAGTACAACTACAATCTGATCATTCTGCAACCATGGAAGATTTGTTTTCTTTCCTGGTTCCTTGTCAGATGCTAGAGCCATTAGAGAAAAGAGAGCCACTAGAGAAAAGAGAGGAAGTAAAAGAACAAAGGCAAACTAGAGCAGCCAGGAAGCATAAAAAGGAGGAGAGGATGCAGCAACTTCAACTTCAAGGGACAACTCAAGATACTAAAGCCAAAGCTGTGGGAGGGGCAAGGCCAAAAGAGAAGATTCAAGGCAATCTTCAAGCAATGCTCCAAAAGCTTCAAAGTCCCAAAGATGGCAACTAGATTTTTAACCTGGAATATCAATTGATTAAATTCACCACAAAAGAGATAGATTCAGAAACAGAACTGATTAAAGATTGTATGATAAAATGGGCACAAAATATTCAGGAACCTATAATGTTGGATACTTGGGAAAAAATTGGGTGACAAATGTGAAATTCACACAAGCACAAAATCTTAGAGAATTTTTTTATAAAATGTTTTATAGATGGTATTTGGATCCAAAAAAAATAGCGAATATGTATCCAAATGTGCAAGCTAAGTGCTGGAGATGTGATTGTGAAGATGCTACTTATTATCATATTTGGTGAACCTGTAAAAAAGTCAAAGCATTCTAGATAAGAATTTGGTGGATTATGCAGAATATTTTGAAAAAAAGGATAAAGTTTACTCCACAATTGTTTTTATTGGGTA
>JANHFO010005230.1:2104-15030 GCA_032468095.1 Pareas carinatus
AAAGCAGGAAAAAATATATTATTCCTGTTTTCCCCCTCTAAAAACGTGGTGCGTCTAATGGTCAGGTGCGTCCTATAAAGCGAAAAATATGGTGTTTCCAAAATCCCTGTTGCTATGGTTAACAGTGCATGCACTAGTGTTCTCCAATCTTCTCTAGATATCCTCATCTCCAAAAAGACCATCCTAGCCATTAAACTAAGCTTCAATCAGCCAAAAGGAAGTAAAACTGGATAAAAGAGAAATAAGCAATATCACAATTGAAGCATGTATATGTGCAGTTTGGAAAACTAAAGGAACTGATGATTTTCTAAACAATTATTTTCTCAAACAATTTGATTAATCTGAGAGCACAGAGAGGTGCTAGTTTCCATTGACATTTCTGTTGTTTCCTGAGGGCAAGACATTTGCAGAGGACAGCTGTGGTGCTCCTTTAGATTCTTCATGCATTGGGGAATCCTATTCAGTTAGAGTTTGGTTTTTTGTAGAAAGTAAGGAAAATGACCTTAACAGGAATACACAGGACCTATTACCGAAGCAAAAGGGACTGACACATTTTTTAAAGTTCAAAATAACAAGATAACATTTGGAAGTAGCTCATACAGACACCTTCTAATTTGCTGGAGTATTAAAAAGGAGAAGAAGGCACAGCACAATCAGACATGTAAAATTCTGTTATTAACAGATAATTTCACCATCAATTCACCATCAATCCACCATCAAAGACCAGTCAGACTGACATCAGTAATTATGAAAACGTTTGAAAACTAGTGATGACCCACCTGAAAACCATCACAAACCAACTACTAGACCCCTTACAATTTGCCTACCGTGCAAACAGATCGACAGATGATGCTATTAATATGGCACTACGCTACGTGATTAACCAAGGACATATGCAAGAATCCTTTTTGTGGAATTCAGTTCTGCATTCAATACTATTATTCCAGATATTATAATAAACAAACTGACTCAGCTAACTGTACGTGAATACACCTGCAAATGGATCATAAGCTTCCTAACAGACAGGAAGCAGCAGGTAAAGCTAGGAAAATAACATCAAATACCTGTAAAATCAGCGCAGGTGCACCTCAAGGCTATGTGCTATCTCCACTTCTCTTCTCCTTATACACCGACTGCAACTCGAAATACCCCTCTGTCAAAATACTAAAATGTGCAGATGATACAACAGTGATTGGCCTCATTCGAGACAACAATGAATCTGCCTACAGACTAGAAATTGAACAAATAGCCTTGTGGTACGGAAAGAACAACCTTGGACTCAATTCACTCAAAACAGTGGAAATGATAGTTGATTTCAGAAGAAACCAGTCTATCCTATCACCTCTATATCAATAATAGAATCCTTCAAATTTTTGGGCTCTACAATATCCCAAGATCTAAAATGGCCGGTCAACATCAAAATGTCATTAAAAAAGCTCAACAAAAAATGTTCTTCCTGAGACAACTGAGAAAGCTCAGACTACCCAAGGAACTGCTGACACAGTCCTACAAAGGCATCATTGAATCCATAATCTGCATCTCAATAACTGTCTGGTTTGGCAATGCAACCAAACAAGATAAACATAGACTTCAAAGAATAATTAAAACTGCAGAAAAATAATTGCTAGAAAACTTCCCTCTATTAAAGACCTCTGCTGCTTGCTCACTCCCGGTACTCTACATTCGCCAAAGTCGACGATCCATTTGTAGCTCGCCGCTCACTCAATCTGCCCAAACTCCTCTCGCAAAAGTAATTTCCATGGTCTCTGCTGCCGCAATGCTACTCCCTGCAGAGAGAAGTGTGCTTGCCATGGCACTCGCTGGAGAAAGAAGGTGTGTGGCATGTGTGTGCTTCTCCCTAAAGGTGTGCGTGTGTGCAATCACTTCCTTATTCTTAAATTTCTAAAATATCTAATAGCTCGCATAAAAAGTAATAGTTTGAAAAATCCTTTCTTAGTGAGCACCTACATAGCAAGAGGAAGGTATTTACCAACTTTTATCTTTCTAGGTTGTATACTTTTGGAGATTTCACGATTAGTCAGTCAGTCAGTCAGTGAGTAAGTGAATGAATGAGTGAATGGTATTTCATGTGTGTGTGTGTGTGTGTGTGTGTGTGTATACAAAAATATCTAACACAATATTGTAAATCACTTTTTGTTTGTGTTTTTCATTTTCTTTTGACTTGCCTGTATTTTTAAATAATGTTAAAATGAAAGGTGGAGAAGGGGGAGGAGAAGATAGAAGCAGCTGTGTGCATTTTAACCTTGATAAGGACAAAATTGCAACTAACATATTGAATTATGCAACATCCTGGACTAGCTTAATTTAGCCAAAACATTTAGTATGAGAAAGTATGCCACTCTTTTGTGCAGTAAAGTAAACAGCATACTTCTTATAGCTGACATCTACACCATTTATCAAGCCATCCCTGATATTCCTGTAGAGTTGATATGTATAGGTACAGACCCAGGAGCAAAAAGCTCTCAAAATGTAGGGATCAGCATCTTGTGTCCTCCAAATCAGGCATCGAATTAGGATTTTGCAGTGTTTTAAATGAGGAAATTTAATAAATACACTTGAAGTAATATTATCTGTATTAAATTTAATGAAATCCATCATGGTTTAGTCCCAGGCTGTGATAAAATGCCTACTTGCAGATCCCTTTCAATTGCAAATGACAAGACCTTTTATCTCATCATGTTCTCTCATGATACAATTTAGTGCTGAAGTATATGAGAAGATAATAAGCACCACTTTTTGGTAAGAAAAAGAAAAAAAAACCAAAACTTAGTCAAGAATTAAGGTTTGCTGCAAGTAAGACCTACCAAATTAGGCTAAGACAAGAGAAACTAAGTGAGCAAATCAATTTTGCTTTGTCAGAAGCAACTTTTCCTTAAAGATGAATTTATGGTAGCTTTATCATACGTTTTACTAGATTTTTGAATAAAATAATAGCAAAGACATTAAGCTTTAATCAGAAAGTCTGCTTCAAATACCATTAGACAATATTATATAACTGAAAAACAGACTCTCAGCTCTGTACAGTTAGCCTTTTAAGTCACTTTAACTTTGCTGTGATTTCAATAATATACTAGTGAAGATCTGCCCATCAGGAAAGGAAGCCATAAAGTTCTGCATAATGAATCATTTTTTTCCAGTGCTTTCTTTTGAAAGAAAAAAGGTGCTGGAAGTCACATCTTGTTAATCTTTTATTTAAAAAATTATATATTCAGTTCTTAACATAAATTTAACATTGCATTTAAGACAAAAAAGGTGTCAAAACTGGGTTCCGGTGTGTTCTATGAACACACCGGAACCCGCTGATTTTTTTCAATGGCAGTAATTTCCTCAGAGCTATAATTAAGGAAATAGACAAGCAGATCAGTTGGTTGCAGATTCAGAAGGAGGAAAACAACCCCCCTAATCACTACAGAAGCATTTCAATGGCAAAAAAATTAAATTAAAAAATAGACTAGTGCCTGTCCTCCATTTTCAATCAATCTTAAGGCTATAAAGCACACTTTGTATTTTGTTCTACAAAAAATTAGGAATACAAAACTGTAAGAATTTAAAAACTGCAATGCAAGTAGTCCTCAGTTAATGACCACTTTTTCAGTGACCATTGAAGTTGTGGTAGTGCTGGCACTTAGGAAAGGTCTTCAAAGTCCCAACTGTCATAACAACCTGTGATCACATGATCTGGATTTGCAATCTTTTCTGCTGGCTTCACAAAAGCAAAGTGAATGAGAAAGCTGGCAGGAAGTTATAAGTGCTTGTCATGTAAATTCCTCACTTTAATGACCCACAGTGATCCACTTATTGAGGATAACCAGGAATTTCCTGAACTGTCATCCCTAAGCAGTGTTGTCATGTTACATCATGCTTTACAACTGCATTGCTCAGCAAGGGAAATTACAATTCTAACTACAATCATTAAGCAAGAACTACATGTACAAGTACATGTAGTTCTTGCTTAATGATTGTAGTTAGAATCGTTTATTTATCAACTGATAAATTTTTATTTATCAACTGATGTGAAACTAGATGATATATGTCTGAGATTCCTCATTAGACTTTTCCTTTTTATTTTATATTTTATATTCAAGTGACAATACATGATTTTCTCACTGAGAAGTAGCAGTAGATTTTTTTGTTATGATCCTGTAATCCCTTTTATCAGGATTGATTCAGGCCAAGTGAATAGAGCTGAGCATTTACTGGCTGTATGCCCTTCCTAGCACCTACACCAGGGGTTTGTAGTTCGCTCTGATAGAGAAACACCTGTTGCTGCTACAATGGAACTCAACTTTCTGCGTGGGAGACAATCATCTTCAGTTCTAGGCCATAGTGCCACTCTGAGAAGTGGTAATAGAATTATTTCAAATAAATAATTTTGGGGGATAAATCTCTTTCAATTAGACTAGGAATTCTACAACATTTTTCCATTTTAAGTATTTTCTATTTTTTTTAACTATAAAATAATCTTTATTAAATTTATTAGATAAAATAAAAAACAACAAAAGCAATAATGAAAACAAACATTCCATACATATCAATTGCACTTACATCATCACTTTGTACATATTTTATATACATATATATACTTTTGTAGATCCATACCTCTTGTATGTCAGCTGTGGTTTCAATTCCTCTATCATTGCGTATCCTGTGATTTAACAATTGATTTCACTTTGTATTAATTTGTTTGGATTCCCCCATTATAGTTGGACCTTACGAAACAACAGTTCCTCAATCACTCATATTCATTTGATGATCACCTTCCATCGTATATTTTACCTTCTAGACAACTATACCCTACCTTTATATTCCCTTCTCAATCTTTCTCTACATTCTCTCTTTCTTTCTTTCTTTCTCTCATAGCCTCCCTTCTTCCTTTCCCATCTTCTTTTTTCCCTTCTCTATTTTCTTCCATATCTTCCCTCTTTCTTCTGCTATTCCCTTAGTCTCTTCTCTCTCTCTCATTCCTCTTCTCTCCTTAGTTCTTTCTTCTTTCGACTTCTTTACTTACTTACTTCTTCTCCTTCATCACTTACCCTACCCTTTCCCTTTCCCTACCTTTCTCTTCTAGTCTTCTTATCTCCATCTGTCTTTCTTCATTCCTTACCTCTTTCATCTCATTCTTAAAATCCCTCTCACCTTTCTTCGACTATCTCTCCTCTGACATAATCCTTCCTTCCTTTCTCACATATTCTCATCTCTTCTATTATTCAAATTCCGGTGTTTTGATATCCAATGTAGATGGCTGTCAGTCCTCTGTGACTAATTTGCTAATTTAGCTGGTTTTGCCTAGTGATTAAAACGGCTGGTCCAGAAACCAGGAGACTGTGAGTTCTAGTCCTCGCCTAGGCATGAAAGCAGCCTCCCCTTCTCTTCTCTTCCCTGATGGAGAATTTTATATTTCCTCTTAGTAGTTTCATTCTTTTTATCACATAGTTGAAGTCTGTCTAGAATCTTTCTGACGGCTCTCTGCTAATGTGCTTGCACTCCTCCTAGCTTTTTGGCAAGTTCTTCAGGAGTTCACAGATATTACAGTTAGCGGCTCTGCTAGTTCTTTCAGTATGATGTATGATGGTGTGATGTAACCATCTGGCCCTCAAGACGGGTATTTGTTTAAATTAGCTAAGAGCTTTTTTTATGCCCTGTTGGCCTGTTCCGAGCTGCAGCTCCCTCCTCCTAGTCGCACAACAAGGGCCGGCTGCAATTTCATTTCTCCCGAGAAAAGAGATTAAAAATATGAGCCACCACATTCTGACTTTCTTGGTGTCATCTATTACCAACGCACCCCTTTCCAAAGCTTCTTTACCTTTCCTTTTGCAACTAATAAAATTGTGTTGTTGTTGTTGTTGTTCAAGACATCTTTTGCAGACTTCAGCTGACCCAATCTGTACAATTTCTGGCCATTCCGTTGTCTGCCTCTTCGTTTACATGTCCCCTTTCCTATTGATTGATTGATTGATTATGTGCCATCAAGTTGGGGTCAACTCTCAGTGACGACGTAGAGGAAGTTCTCAACTCCCGGCCATTTGGGAACTTAAAGCCCAAAGTTGAATCTCCAACCGTTGGGCTCCCTCTGCGGTCACATGACCAAACTTCGGGCGCTTAGCAACATGGCCACATTTGCAGTTGCCTTAAAAAACATTGTAAAATCAGGTCGATCATTGCAAGCGATCTATTTTACAATCAGAATCAGAATTTATTGGCCAAGTGTGTCTGGACTTTGTCTCCGGTGTGCATGCTCAATACCAGCGGTTCCCAAACTTTTTCAGTCCACCGTCCCCTTGAATTAGAGACACATAGACACGCATACACAAATAAAAACATACTGTTCTCACACTCCACGTCCCCCTCATTGCTCGCTCGCTAGCTGACCCTAACTCAGGGCTGAGCTCCGGGCGCTCCCATGGAGTGGGCCAAGCTCTGGGCGCTCCGGGCATTCCCACAGAGCGGGCTGAGCTCTGGCCTCTCCGGGCACATAGGCTGAGCTCTGAATGCTCCTGCGGTGTGGGCCAAGCTCTGGGCGCTCCGGGTACTCTTGCCGGATGGGCCAAGCTCTGGGTGCTCTGGATGCTCCTGCATGGGGGGCCGAGCTCTGGACACTCCAGGCGCATGGTCCGAGTTTTGGACACCTCCCTGGCCTCTTAGTGTCCCCCTGCCCTCCCCCTGGCCTCCTAGCGCCCCTGTAAGACATCCCACTGCCCCCCAGGGGATGGTACCGCCTACTTTGGGAACCACTGCTCTATACCTACATGCATACAATAAACAAACTGTGATTACAATCATAATATACATAAGATACATTCATAATCGTAACGTACTTTCATCTCGTCATGTACATATAAGCATAAGATACATTCATAATCATAAAAGTACATTCATCTTGACATGTACAATCATCAAGATATACACCCATAACGGGCAGGCTCCATCATGGTGATATGTCAAGGACTATTTGTAGAAAGATTTTCTCCACTCTGATGGTTCCCTAACCAGATCTTGTAATAGTGCACCCATCATTCTGTAACTGAATCCATCGACCTTCTGGCTGGTCATTCTGTTCTTTTTTCTTCCATCTTCCCCATTATTAAAGCTTTCTCCAGAGAATTGGGTCTTTGCATAATGTGTCCAAAGTAGGATAATTTGAGCCAATACTTTTTCTTATCTCAACTGAGAACTCTGGGTTGATTTTTTGTAATGGTATGTGGGAATGATCTTGAGAGACAGCAGGAAGAACCACAGCTTGGGGAACTCCCTGATCAAAGGCAGCTTAGCCTGCAACAAGAATGCGATTATGGTGAACGTCTCAGAAGAGACCCTCCCTAATTTCCTGGGTTGTAAAGATAACAGTGGAGAAATGTACTTTCAGACTTGCAAGTTTCTGTTAAGGCGGCCTTCCTGTAAAATATGTTTGGTTCTTCTGGGGATGCTTCTACCTGGACTACCTCAGGAGGCTGACATCAGTTTTACTGTCTCCCAAGATCTTCCCTCATACTATGACACTCGTCCAATGATCCATCCGTTTGATTTCTTGGCTGTCCACGGCACTGTCCGCGGATTCTTCTCCAACAGCAAAGTTCAAAGGCCTCAATCCTCTTCCTATCCTGCTCCTTCAAACTTTCGTTTCCATAGAACATCCCAAGGAAAACCATGACTTCATAGGGAGAGTGGAGATTCGTTCTCCGAACTTGTGGGACGGTTTGTGAACGTTTCGTTACCAGGCGAGGTAACCTCTTCAGTGGATTTTTAGGGATGTCAGTGTTGATGTTCTGTTTCTAAGGGCTTCGTGTGGTCAGTAGGTGTTGTGATGGGCTGGTCGCCTTGAAGGAGGATCTAGTGATGGGTTTTGTGAGGAGTCAGGGGTGGGTCACATATGGAGATGGACTTGTGATGGGTCTTGTGATAAGGAAATCAAGTGAGGGTCGTTGAGTGGTGAAGTGCTGGTTGTGGGGGGTTGTGGGCTGGTTGAAGTTTGGTGCTGTCGCTATTTGGCTGCGCATATAGGTTGATGTGCCTATTGTACATTTTTGATATTTGTAAGCATGGTCACATCTGACTATCTAGATGACATCTGAATATTAAATGATTTAGATGAGGGAATAGGAGGAAAAATCATCAAATTCGCAGATGACACCAAACTGTCAGGAATAGCCAACATCCCAGAAGATGGGCTCAAGATCCAGATGGATCTCAAGAGACATGAATACCAGGCCCTGTCTTAACAAAATGAAATTCAGTGTGGAGAAAAGTAGTTTTACACTTAGGCAAGAAAAACTAAATGTACAGGGACAGATTAGGTGGAACTTGGTTCAATAGCATTAACTGTGAGAAGGATCTTGGGAGTCCTAGTGGACAATCACTTAAAGATAAGCCAGCTGTGTGCCCCAGCTGCCAAACAAACCAACACAGTCCTGGAGTGCATTAACAGGGGGATGGAATCAAGATCGCGTGAAGTGTTAATACCACTTTATAATGCCTTGGGAAGACCACACTTGGAATGCTGCAACCAGTTTTGGTCGCCATGATGGAAAATATATGTTGAGACTCTAAAAAGAGTGCAGAGAAGAGCAACAAAGATGATTAGAGGACTGGAGGCTAAAATATATAAAGAACGGTCGCAAAAATTGGCTAGTCTGACAGCGGCGTTCCAGGATCTTTGCCACAAAGAAGAGGGAGTCAAGCTATTCTCCAAAGCACCTGAAAGCAGGACAAGACGCAATAGATGGAAACTTATCAAGGAGAGAAGCATACTAGAAACTGCTGTGATTACACTTTCGGTATCTTTTTTAAAAAAAATTATTTATTTTTATTCATCAATTTTTTAAAAACTGCCCATCCACCTCACAAAGAGGCTCTTTTTCATAAGGTGTCTTCTGATCCTTCTCAGACATTTCTCTCCTCCTAGAAAAATGGCCAAATAGCACAACATTTCTGCTGTTGACAATTAATCTCCCTCCCCTCCAAAATAAAGGCTGTCGGTCCACCAAAATCTTCTATTTGACCTTTGTTTCGGAAAAGGGGTAGGATGACTTCACAGGAGGCAGGGCAGGAATGCACAAAAGGACAGCCATGATATTCTTTTGCAGGGGAGGGCATTTTCCTAGATAAAGATCACAGCCCTCATTTTTGCTGAACTTATAGAAAAACATGGCTACGGATCCCCTGATGCTTTCAGTAACCTTTGTTTGAATGGACTTTCCATTGTTCAGTGGGCTGGTTTCTGATGTGTTCTTTGGAAATGTGCTACCTCCATGAGATTCTGATCAGATAAGGCCCCCACGTCTCTTATTTCCTCCCCCCTCCCCGTATAGCAGAAAGTGTCTCCGAGAGTGACTGGCCGTAGTCATTCTCAATGACCCTTTTCACCACTTTCCTTGGCACAGATTCCCCAAGACCGTTACATCTGTATCTCAGATTTCGGTAGCTCTTGTCCTCGGAAGTTGTTCTCAGGCAAGAAAGATTGTGGCATGTCGACAAATTAGCTGCTGCTACCCGTGCTCTGCTACGGGGATTACCAACAAAATTGAATGTTGGGTAAGAAAACAGAAGCATGTAATCGAAACCTTGGCTGGATTTCCCACCCCCCTCAATCCCAATTTTGTAATTTTCGGGCCTGCTGCTCCCATCCAGCCCCGCACTCACCTGCCCTGCTGCTCCTCGCCTGTTTGGAGATTAGAGTGCTGTAATTGTGCTCTCCTGAAAAACTCAGAATCAAATAACAGGCTGCAAAAGGTCTCTAATCAGGAGAGAGGTAACAAACGATGTTGGATATTTTGTCCAATCAGAACCCTCTACCCATCCGGAATTAAAATGTTAAAATAACTCGCTTAAAAATTAATATTTTGAAAAATCCTTTCTTAGTTAGCGCCTCAATGCCAAGACAAACCTATGTACCAGCTTTCATGTTTGTAGCTTGTATTGTTTTCGAGATCTGGTGATGAGTCAGTCAGTCAGTTTTTCGCATTTATATATATAGATCAAGCCCGCAGGGTATTTTTTAAACTTTAATAATGCTATTTTGTTTTTTGTTTTTTAAAAAGGAGGACACAAGGAACATGTTGCTAACAATTTGCTGTTTTCTAGCCAGCTTTCTAAGACAGCTGTTCCGAAGACTGTGTTTTATCCTCCCTAATCTCAGACTTGTGTTCCTCATAATAAACCCAGCTTCTGGATATTCGTCAATTTTTGTAGACAGCTGTAGGATTTATTCAAGTACAGCCTGGTGGTGTGATTCTACCTTGCACCTGAATAAATTCTCCCAACTTTTTATCAAACAATGGTCCCTCTATTAACATTTTTTGACCACCTCCTCCATGAGGCCCAGCAGCTTAATGACACTAGAGATGGTCTCTGCTCCAGTGGTTTGAGTCCTGGCACTGAGGGGCAAGATGAGCTTCCATCGCTTATCTCAACTTCGGTCCACCTAACGGTTTGAAAATCTGTTCTGTGCGAATAGATAAAGAGGTACCACTTGAATAGATAAAGAGGTACCACTTCGATGGGGAGACAGGTTGGTGCTCCGTTTAGGCAGTCCGATATCTGCTGGCTCTGAACCTTCCCGGCCATGGCGCCCGTTCACATGGTGGCTCCGGGAAAGGGGGGGGCTGCCGGAAGAGCCACTCATCTTTCTCTCTGGTGCGAAACTAGAACACCCTCCTGCGGCGCAACTTGGGAAGTTGTAGTAGTAGCGAGGTATTTTATTTCCTTCCAGACCGCCATTACACCCCTTATACAACATAAAGGTCATGCTGGGTAGGGACTCCGCTATCCGCCACCCGGAGATGCGCTCTCTAAGGGTTCCAGGCTTCTGCCTACTGTTGGCAACCTTGAAGCGTAGAAACCAGGAAGGGGATTTAGCGGAAATCTTGACGTGACGTTTGTCCTTCTCTTTGTCCGTAGGCCTGGGAGGAGCCATTGGCTACATGCTGGGCGGCCTCGACTGGATGCACACCATCTTAGGCAGCCTCTTTAAATCCCAGGAGCAGGTCCTCTTCTTCTTTGCCGCCATTATCTTCTCCGTTTCCGTCGCCCTCCACCTCTGCAGCATCGAAGAAGAGCAATACAATCCTCAGCAGGACCGGATCGATGACGATGAAGCGGAGACCCTCTCCAGCGTCAAGCTGAGCGGCAGCCTGCCTCCCCTCCACCGGCTCAACGTCATCAACGAGGAAGACCCTTACGGGAATTCCCTCTTCCCCGACGAGGTCCAGTCCGAACAAGACCTCAACATGGAGTTCCTCGAGGTGGACATTGTGAGGAGCAAGAGCGATTCGGTCCTGCACATGCCCGACGCCACCCTCGATATGGAATCGGAGCTGCTGTTCCTGCACGAGATCGAACCTTCCATTTTTCAGGATTCCTCTTACCCGGCGACGCCCCATAGCACCAGTCAAGAGCTCATGAAGTCCAAATTCAACCGCTTGTCCGCTTTCCTCAGGGAGAACGAGAAGGAGGAGGAGATGCTACTTGAGAATCACTTGAACGAGGCCAAAGTCCCCAACGGGAACGGCTCCCTACCAAAAGATCTCCTGAATGGACACATCCGGGTGGGCATGAAGCCGTCGTGCACCTCCAGCTCCATGCGCCGCCGAAGGCACATGTTCTACCGCCAGCCTTCCAACACCTTCTCCTACTACGGGAAGATCGGATCCCACCACTACCGCTTCCGGCGGGCCAATGCCGTGGTCTTGATCAAGTCCTCCCGGAGCATGAACGACATCTACGACATGCAGAAGAGGCAGCGGCAGAGATACAGGCACCGGAACCCGAGCGGCGCAACCAACTCCAGTGGGGACACGGAGAGCGAGGAAGGCGAAACGGAAACCACCGTGAGACTCCTGTGGTTGTCCATGCTGAAGATGCCCAAAGAGCTGCTCCGACTTTGCGTTTGTCACCTTCTGACCTGGTTTTCCATCATTGCCGAAGCTGTCTTCTACACCGACTTCATGGGGCAGGTCATCTTCCATGGGGATCCCAAGGTGAGAACGGCACCGGTGTCGCCAGGGGCCCCAGGAGCAGGGAAGGAATGCCCGCACAATCGCAGAGGGAGAGGGGCGGGGAGCAGATCCCATCAATGGAGTCGTCTCGGCTCCCGTTCGCGTTGGGCACCTTACAAACAGATTCAGAATTTTTGTAACGGCAACACAATGTTGTGGGTAGGATAATCAGCCTTGTGTAACGTCCTGTGCCTAGGTGTCTGTGATGGATGGAGAGCAACCTCTAGGCCCAGAGGTTTTGAACCCGGGGTCCGTGGACCCCTTCGTGGCAAGTTGCCAGGGGTTCCGCAGACAGGTCAAGACATTTTTTGAAAAAGTCACATACATGAACGGTCGGTTAGTAATTAGTTGAATTTGTGGGGATGGGGTCCGCCCTGTTTCGGGGTCCGCAGCTTGATAAAGGTGGAAAACCTCCTAAGGCAGCCAGGAGAAGCCGTTCCATTTTTTTTTCCATTTGGGACGTAAAGCTGACTGGATAGACCCCTTTGACCTTTCTGTGTCTGTAAGTCGGTTTGGGAATCTCTCTCTTAAGAGCGAGTTCTAAATAGCCTTGAAAAGTGGAAGAAGACTTTAAGAAGTGTGGGATCGTTGATGCTCTCCGAGCTTGGCGGCTTTCTTGCAGACGTTTCATCACCCAACTAGGTAACATCATCAGTGCTGATGATTAGTGATGATGTTACCTAGTTGGGTAATGAAGCATCTGCAAGAAAGCCACCATGCACAGAGAGCACCAGGGACCCCATAGGCCTCCTCCTCCTCCTCCTCCTCCTTCTCCTCTTCCTTCTTCTCTGAAAACTACTCTCTTCTAGCACTGATGATGTTGCCTAGTTGGGTCATGAAACGTCTGCAAGAAAGCCACCAAGCTCAAGAAGCACTAAGAACCCCACAGTTCTCCTCCTCCTCCTCCTCCTCCTC
>JANHFO010005230.1:15130-26555 GCA_032468095.1 Pareas carinatus
CTGCTCCTTCCCTCCTCCCTTCTAGCACTGTAGCACTGATGATGTTATCTAGTTGGGTCATGAAACGCTTGCAAGAAAACCGCCAAGCTCAGGGAGCCCCAAGGACTCCACACGAGGGTTCAACCCTGAGCGAACTGCCAAGTGCTCTCTTTTAAAGAAGTGGAGCTGGCAAATGGCTGGGGATGATGGGCCACCGCGTCTCGCAAGTCTTCTGCCTTTCATCGGAGCCTCTTCTTTCCCGGCAGGCCCCTTCCAATTCGACCGAGCTGCAGGACTACAGCGCCGGAGTCCAGATGGGCTGCTGGGGGTTGGTCATCTATGCTGCTACGGCCGCTGTGTGTTCAGGTGAGGGGCTGTTTCCGGTTGAGAGTTGGGTGAATAGGAGCATGATGGAGAAGAGGGAGCTAGGGGGTGTTGGGGGTGGGGGTGGGGATGATGACGATGGTGATGATGATGATGATGTATGCATCCATTCATGTCCGACTCTTGGCGATTCTATGCGCCGGGTCTCTCCACGTCTTCCGATCTTGCACCACTTCCTTGAGTTGCTCCCTGTTCTGGATTGTGTCAGCTTTGATGGTGAACCCGAACAGATTGAAGGTTAATCTCCATGTTGGAATGGGAAAGGCGGTGAATCTCCCGGAGAAGAACCTCAGTTCGGGACCTTCTGCATGGAAAATGCATCCTCCCACACAGAGTTTAAGCTCCTTCCTTAACCATTCCTTTCCGGATTGCTCTCCCAAAGTTGTGTTGGTTGGAAATTGTATTGCATGACGAAGGTGAAAAATCCTTGACCCAAGATGCATCCTGTAGACCGGGAGTCTCCAACCTTATGGACTTTACGACTTGTGGACTTCAACTCCCAGAATTCCTCAGCCAGCCAGGAATTCCGAGAGTTTGAAGTGCACAGGTTTTAAAGTTGCCACGTTTGGAGACTTCTGCTGTAAGCCTTGGCCTATGGATTGCACTCTTAAATTTCAAGCGATAGGATGGGAAAGGAATAAAAGACACAACAAGCCAATCACGTAACTGTAAATTGGTTAAGAGGAGGTGAGATTAATCAACTTGGTTGTGGCATTTCACACATTTGGAGAGGTGGTTTCCTCCAACAGTTTTGAGGTTAGCGCAATTCTTAACACTGGAAGGATTATCTCTCCTGGCCCTAAACCAGGGGTGTTCCACCTCGGCAACTTTACGACTTGTGGACTTCAACTCCCAGAATTCCTGACTGGCTGAGGAATTCTGGGAGTTGAAGTCCACAGGTCTTAAAGTTGCGAAGGCGGGACACCCCTGCTCTAAACCAATGTTTCTCAGCCTAAGCAATTTTAAGACCTGTGGACTTCAACTCCCAGAGTTCCTCAGCCAGTCAATGTTGGTCGGAGAATTTATGCACCACCTCCTGGGAATGCGGTGACTCGGGCTAAGACGCTGAGCTTGTCGATCAGAAGGTCGGCGGTTCGAATCCCTAGCGCTGTGTATCAGAGTGAGCTTCTGTTACTCGTCCCAGCTTCTGCCAACCTAGCCGTTCGAAAGCATGTAAAAATGCAAGTAGAGAAATAGGTACCCCTTCGGTGGGAAGGGAACAGCGCTCCGTGCGCCTCAGACGTTCAGTCATGCCGGCCGCATCACCCACGGAGATGACGTCTTCGGACAGCGCTGGCTCTAAAGGCTTAGAAATGGAGATGAGCAGCGCCCCCTGGAGTCGGACACGACTAGCACGCATGAGGGAGGGGGGACATTTACCTTTCCCTTATCCTGTCTTCCCAGGAGGCTGGTGGAAGAGGCTGAATGGGTGGCTTGGCTTTAGGACAGGAAGGAGGAGAGTTTTGAAGAAGCGTGTTCAGGTTTGCCCGCACGTCTACATGTGCAGAATTTTTTGTAACTGCAACTTGCGCTCATCTTTTTTTCCAGCGTTACTCCAGAAATACTTGGACAATTATGACTTGAGCATACGAATTATCTACATCTTGGGCACCCTCGGATTCTCCATCGGCACGGCAGTCATGGCCATCTTTCCCAACGTCTATGTTGCCATGATCATGATCAGCACCATGGGAATCGTTTCGATGAGTATCTCCTATTGCCCATATGCACTCCTGGGACAGTACCACGACATCAAGCAGGTGTGTGGCCTTTGGACTGGTGCCCATCCTTTTGGGATTGGAGAACGTCAGTTAGGTCAGCAGCCCCCAAAACGTCAGTTTGGGGCACCAGGGACCGGTAACATGGGGAAAGGTTTTTCTACGGACCGGAGGGGGTGCGGTTTTGTGTGCTGCCTTCATTCCGCCAATGGGGCTTGGCTTGTTTGTACAGCTCAGTGGCTGGCATGCCACGGACGGGTGCTGGTCCACGGACCGGGGCTTGAGGAGCCCTGAATTAGATCAGAGATGAGAGTGTCTTGGTTCAGTGGACCAGCTTGCCTCCTGGGGTTGTGACTGCTGCATCACTGGAGGTTTTCAAAAATAGGCTGGACCACCATTTGAGTGGGAGGGTATAAGGCAGGGGTGTCAAACTCAATTTCATTGAGGGTCACCGCCACTGCTGCCGCAGCCACCATAGGCCACCCGCCCCATGGCCGCCGCGGACCCCCCCCCCGTGGCAGCCACCAGCTCCCCCTTGTGGCTGCTGGCAAACCCCCCACTTCCCTCGCGGCCGCTACCAACATCCCTGTTACATCCCACAGCCCCCCTGTGCCCGCCAACATCTTCCTGTATCACCGACGCCCTGGGGAAGCACCCCGCTTGCCCGCAGGATGGGCCAGATCCAAGGAGGCCACGGGCCAGATCCAGCCCGCAGGCCTTGTGTTTGACACCTATAAAATGCTTTAAACGGGGAATTGGACTATATGTTCTAAACAGGATTCAGGCTTCGGTTTGCGAAACATTTTTCCGAGCGCACCAATGCAACACTGTGTTTCCCTTTTTTTTGCTCTTTCTCGCAGTACATCCATCACAGCCCTGGCAATTCCAAGCGAGGCTTTGGCATCGATTGCGCCATCTTGTCGTGCCAGGTCTACATCTCCCAGATCCTGGTTGCTTCCGCCCTGGGAGGAGTGGTGGACGCCGTGGGCACCGTCCGGGTGATTCCCGTGGTGGCTTCCGTGGGATCGTTCCTGGGCTTCCTGACGGCCACCTTCTTGGTGATTTACCCAGATGTTGGGGAGAGTTCGAAGGAAGAGCAGAAGGAGTTGGCCCCGCCCGCCGCGGCCGAGAGCAGCAGCGGGAACGAGGAGAAACCGGTGGTGATCAAACTCGGAAAGGAAACGGCCGCTCCAGAGGTAGAGAGCGAGTCGGCTGTTTGAAGGCGTCCCGCCCCCTCACGGCACATTCCAACCAATCCAGATGCAGAATCCAGAACGCCCTTCGAAGCAAGATTTTTCAAATTTTTAGCAGACACGCCCTGCTGTTTTAATTTGCAACAGGCGATTTTAGGGAAGGAAGAAAAAAAAAATAAGGTTCTCTCACACCGTTGTGGACCCCAGAGTGTTTTCCTGCCAATGGCTTTTTCTTCAATCCATTAAAAAAAAATCTTCTTTCTTAGAGGTGTTTTTAAATGAAGAGAAACGCTTTTTCGGGGATTTCCGAGACGTTTTTTAAAATCAACAAACAGGGAAACGTCCTTCTGTTTTCGGTTTTAAAGTCACAGCATTCTTTTTTACCCCCCTTTTTTCCCCTCAAATTATTCATTTGGACAAGTTCCCTTTTTTGTTGCTGTTTTTCCTTTCCCCCCCTCTTTTTTTTGACAATTAGAAAGTTTGTGATTTAACTCAAGCCATTCTTGCTTCCCGTTATTTTGGGGGGATGGGGTTTCAGGAAAAACAAAAGCTTTTTCTTTTTAATTCTGTTCAGGCCGCGTGGTTTTCTTTTAAGAGAATTGATTGAAATTTGTGCATTTGTAGAACTGATGCAATATTAAAATTGGACAGCTTTCCTTGGGGGGGTGTTTTCCCCCACCCTTTCTTGAACTTCGGCCTGGAGCTCATTATTTTGGGAGTCATTGCTGTTTCCCCGCCAATTTTATGTGAACATATCGCAGCAGAAACGATAATGGGAACGCTTGCCCGTTTATTTATGTAGAAACTCGGGCAGATGGGATAATTGTCACTTTGCACCCAGGGCAAACCGGGTCCATAGAGCGATGTTGGCGTAAGGAAAGAGATTTTAGCCAGTTGGGATGGTGAGGAAAAAAGAACCGGGGGACGGAGGTGGGAACCGGAAAGACCGCCAACAAACTGGGTGAATTTGAATTTTTCAATTTTCATTAGGGTTTTTTCCCCGCTAGGTTGGTGGCGTTTAAAAGCCATTCATCTCCTTTGCAACACAGCTGCTTGAGGAATCTCCATCATCCCTCTTTCCAAGTGGACCGTGGGGGTCCCCTTGTGTTTTGTTTCTTTTGGGGGGTGGGATTGGGGGGGGTTGCCGATTGCACTTTTTCTGAACTTCCAGGCTGGAAATGGTGGCAGTTGCTGAGTTTTCAAACAGGTGGTCTTACAGCGTGGTCGAGCAAAAACCAAAGGCCTATCTCTGAGATTTGCAGAGTAGAGCATATTTGTCTGCCTACGGGTGTGTGTGTTTTTTCCCCCCTTTCTTCCTTGCTTTTTCTTTTTCTTTTTTTTTAAAGCTTTGGGCCTTAAAGAACGTGACTTTTTTTCCAAAACGCTGCGGCTTTTTCCTCAGCTTCAAGAGGGGAAGGGGAGCGTTGTGGCTGGAATCGAAAGAAAATTCTTGCTTGGTTTTCTTCCCGCCGAAAATTCCCACCCGCCTTTCTTGTTTCTTTGGACTGCACGTTGATTTGACCGACTCCGCCAAGGGGAATTGCGGTTTCCAGGCATAAGGCCGCCTTCTCCAACGGCGTCCTTCAGGCGCGCTGAAATTCTGCCAGTGGAGGAAGCCGGCAATTCTGCACTTCAAAAGGAAAGGCAAAATTTGGGACAAATTCCAAGGAGCCCTTCGTAGGCCAAACTCTGATTCCAAACCACGCCAAAGGCGGGGCGTGTAACCCCTTTGGATTTCACCCGTTTAGAAAGTCGTCCACCCAGGAATCGGTCTGTGGCGCAGATTTCCAGGTGGAGTGTTACAAATTTCGGGACTCTTGAGGATGTTTTTTCTTTTCCTTCTTCCGCTTCCTCCAGTAACATCCCTGTAAAATGCATGTCAGCAACCCTTAGCAGTTCTCCGAAGCAACCATTGATCTTGATCTGTCTAGTTCAGAGAAGCAGTTTTTAAATCGATTACTTGAATTGTCGATCCGTTTCAAAAGAAGACGTCAAAGGTTTTACAGAACTTTTCGCGGTCGCCCTTCGGCTGCTTGTTTTGGAGAGCTTGGGGGAGTCCGCAGACTCTCCAAATCAAGGTGGGTGGAGCTTGGATCTCACCGTAAGGGTCCCCGCCTTGACGTGGTTGACCACAGCCTGAGGATACCCCTGGTTTTACAACAGCAGCATCCGTCTTTGCTCAGTTCTGTCTTGTGGGGTTTTTTTTCCCCTTCAGTGGTCATTTTACCTCTCCTCTTCGTCGATCGCTGGGAATTTCATAGAAGCTCATCTTCTACAGGAGTTTCGTAGAACTGTTTTTAAAGGACTGAAAGAATATTTAATTTCTTTTCTCTTTGCTACCACCATCAATACCACCACCCCACCAAATGTTATTTGGAACATTTGCTTTAAAAAAAAAGAGAGAGAGAGGGCGGCCTAAAGGCTCTCGAAGTTGAGGGAACAGATTTTACCTCAGAATTTAGCCAAGCGTGTCCTCCTCCTGTCACACGCTCGGAGACTTTGCTACACCCAAGACACGCACCTCAGTACTACTCAACACCCAGCCGTGTCCCAATTTACAATGAGAGATGGATTCCCCTCACACACACACTTTGGAACAGTGGCTCAAGGCAATTACTTTTAAACCTGCGATTTTAATTACGATGCTCGGCCTGTTTTTAGAAGGATCCTGCCGAATGGGGTCTTGGTGACCCGTATGAAATGAGATGGCCATGCTCATTTTCTCCTTTTAGGTTTAAAAAAAAAAAACCCAAAACCCAGTCTTCTCCTCCTCTTTTCAGTGGAATTTTGCTTGCAGCTCTTTGGGTTGTCCGTTGTTTCATCCCCTTCCATCTAGTATATATAAAAATACTCAAGAGTATTCAAGATGGTGGTCATGATTGTATGATTGACGCCACGCCATTTTGCTCCTCCCCCCCCGGCACCTCTTAAAAGGGGAGGGGCTTTGATCGCATAACGGCCACCTTGACTTTTTTCCCCATCCCACCCATCATCTGTTCATGACTCAAAATTAAACTGGCGTCGTGGGTTGTTTTTTTCCCTCAGCGATGCTTCCTTTATGGCAGGGCTCTCCAAACTTGCCCACTTTTTAAAGACTTATGGACTTCGGTTCCCAAAATCCCCCGGGAATTCTGGGAGTTGAAGTCACAAGTCTTTTAAAAAGTGGCCAGGTTTGGAGAGTCCCACTTTAAGGGCCATAGCGGGTCAACCTCAGAGAGGATGATGGTTCCTTCCTGGCTCATTGAGAAGGCCTTGACCATCGATGGTTGACATCCCTCTTTGTTCTGGAAAGGAGAACGGGACAGTCCACTTAGACGGCGAGCTAGGAAAGTGGATCCGTATTTTGGTCCTTGTCCTTTTGAGCGGTTGTGAAATCCAAGCTAGCTTTGTGCCCAATTCTCATGAGGGAAGGACCTCTTAGCTTGAAAATCCAATCTCCTCAGTGTCGCTCTTGTTTTGAGTTCCTGTCAGGATCGCTCCCCGTCATATCTCGAGCTTTATCTTAAGAACGTTGAAGTGCTTTCAGAGTTGTCTGCCCAGATGTCTGGAAAGAGACGTGGGGGACGTCATTAAATTGGCATTTATTAATTGAAAAGTATAAATAAACTGGTATTAATTAAATGGAATTTAGGCCTGAACTTCATCATTAAAAACCCAGAACATGATTCGTGCCTTTCTCGTTCAGAGATATTTCCCAAACCAAGTCGAACGAAACTGAACCATAATTTGAGAATTTTTTTAAAAAATAACAAAAAAAACCCAAGCCTGGCACGAACTCTATTTTGGTTTTGGCCTTGGGATGTAAACAAAATTCTCCGCGTCCCAGCAATGCTTCTATTCCGACGTTTCTTTGGGGGGAGATAAATGGCAGACATTGAAAAATTGCTCATCCCTTCAGGCGGTTCAATTAAGAGCCGCAGTCTTCCTTGAATGCGACGCCTCCCGTCTTGCCTGTAAAATTCAGCTGGCTGCTCAGAGCCGCCTGCATGAGATACCTGAAGAGCTGTTGACGCACCTTAGGAATGGCATTTATTTCCTATTGGACGTGACAGTTTTCGTCATTTGGGATGAATTCAGAAGTGGACAGAGGGGGGGAAAGCAATAAACGTTTTTCATTAATGTTTAGAAATGAGCTGTTATTTGGTTATGAAGAGTTTTGCCCAACTAGGTGTTCAAATAGTCTATAGTGTTCCAAGCATCTGTTCCTTCGTTCAGGCTTGTTGGGAGATAGTCAACGGAGGGGCCTTCTTCACACCAAGAGGCAGTTGAGGTCGGGGGTGAGAAGGTTTCTTTCAAGTCTTCTGCTGGGCCATTGGATTGAGATGATTTGCTTGCCGGTGGAGAACATCTGGGCAAGATCTCTGCTGCCTGGTCCATCACAGTCGTCTTCACCCATGCTAAACTCTTGGAGAGAGACTTTGGAGAAAAGGGGAGCTTTGGTTTTAATATCTTGGAAAGATTTTTGGCAAAGATGCTCAACCCAGTCCATTTAGAGCTGAGCTTGTATCATAATTTGCCGATTCGGTTTGGGTTGAACGGAACGAGCGATTTCGACTCCAGGTAGCAAGTGAGGACCAGGCTGACTCTTCAAGGAAGCTTTTCAGAGCATGAAGATGAGGAAGAAAAGAAGGGAGCCATTTTGCCACCGCGCATTTTAAGAAAACCAGACCTGGCAGAGGCTCCCACGTCGAAGCTTCTAATGACAACTTTCTAGATCCAATTTGATGGTAGCTCAGCTGGGAAGTTCATCTAGCTCTTTTGCTTTTTGGGGGTCAATTCCTGTCAGGGCTGTGGAGTCTCTTCCTTCTGCCTTGCCAGCATCCTTTGCAGTGGGTGATAATGAAGCTGCTGTTCCACATTTCCTTGTTTTTGTTCATTTAATTTCTGGTGCAACTCAGACCTGCAACTTCTTTGGTAGTGAAATAGCCAGCTGGTTTTCATATCTTTCTTTCTTTCTTTTTCTTTCTTTCTTCTTTGGGAAAAAAATGCCTCATCTACTGAAAAGCTGCATATAGGCATCTCATAATAAAAAAAGTAAATAAATAAATATAAGTATATATAGATATATATAATTAGTTCCATTGTGAACTGGCCATAAGAAAAACCTCTTTTTTATCAACTTATTAAGTTGGAGCACTATACTAGCTCTTGCTGAGTTTAGCAATGTTTTATAAGTGTGTGTTAAACACATAAACGTTTCACGTGGACCGAGGAAAAAGGGATAACCGAAACGGCGTTGGCTGAGTGCGGGTGGCGTTAACGCCCGGGATAATATGATTTGGGCACAGATCTTACATTTTATTTTTTATTTTATTTTCTGGTCTTCATTGCATGAGAAACAGATTAACTGTTCTGCACTTTTGATCTGTTTGTATTTTTTCCCCCCATGTTATCATTAGAAGTGGCTGAATGTAAAAAAAACAAAAACAGTTTTAAAAGTTCACAGTTACATGTGCTCAATCCATTGTTCAATCTTAATAAACATTTCAATAAGAGAGATTGGTGTCGTGTCTCGTGTCTGCTGGGATGAGGAGGGGGGAAATCGACCCTGGGGCGTATCCAGGTAGGCCTCGACAGTTCATTTAGTGACGAAAGTTACGGCACTGGAAAAGAGTTACAACCACTTTCCACACGTAGGACTGTCACATCCTCCTCAGAGTGAGGTGATCAGAATCCGCATGCTTGGCGACCGACTCACATTTATGATGGGGGTCTCGTGATCCCCTTTTGCGACCTTCTGACAGGCAAAGTCCATACAGGGGAAGTCAGATTCACTTCGCAACCGTGTTATTCATTTATCAAGTGTAGCGATTCACTTCACAAACGTGGCAAGAAAAGTCATAAAATGAGGTCAAGCTCACTTGACAGATTTCTCACCTAGCGTCATAAATATTGGACTCAACTGTGGCCGTAAGACGAGAACAACCTGCATTCGCACGGAGGTAGTCCTGAGCTTATGATCATTCGTTTAACGACTGTTTGAAGTTGCAGTGTTGCCGAAAAAAGCGACTTGCCGCCGCTCGGTGTGCTCTTTCCCCGTTGATATAACACGCTTAGTGGGCATCACCGCATCCCCGCAGTCACATGATCAAAGTTTGGGGGCTTTGCAGTCAGCCTGTATTTTTATTACGATTTTAATAAACATTTGTTTACATGAACAGTGGTACCTTGGTACTAGGCTGTTTTGAAACTCATCGAATTTGGCACATTTTGGCACAAAAAGTTGTCCCTGTACTCATAATTTGTTTGATAACTCAACGTATAAGCTAGAACTTGTCGATGTCGGCTGCCTTGTGACTCACTACATTATTCCTTGTGGGAAGAATTCAGTGCTCATCATTTTTGGTGCTCGTCGCACCTCCTGAAACCAGGGATGAGTGCGAAGGTGCACGGTGTGTTTGTGTGTGTGCATTTCTACATGCAAATTTGATAAATAAAAATAAAATGCATTTACAATGGTTGCCGCATCCTAGGATCCTGTGACCACCATTTGCAACTTTCCTGCCAGCTTCCAACAAGCCAACATGGAAGCTGGATTAGCAGCTGCAACATAAAAAGCTTGTAAAATTGGGCCCGGCTCACTTAACTACGTCTTCACTTAGTGACAAAAGTTGCAATCTCGATGGTCATCTGTTGAAAACTGTCTAATAATTATTTATTATATTTGGATGCCTTCCCATGATTCTGGGCCAATTGCAGTTATTAAAAACATTTTTAAAAAAAGGAACAACCGCCAAAAAAGCAAAAATGGGACAACGCAAAAGAACAATGATGGCAAAGGAAATAAATCCAAAGGGAGCACAGAAAGGAAGGGAGAGACATCCATCAATACGAATCAACTTGCACAAACTGAACCAATCAATACCCAAACTGCCCAGCTAGCATGACACCATTGGGTCTAATTGGCAGCCTTTTTGCAAAGGACGGTGTGCCCTTTTCCGGTTTATAACACGCGTTGTCACAGCTCCTGGACCCTCGTTCGCCATGCCCCGTGCCTCCATATCCAACAGTATGTCAAATGGGAGGGCCTCCGAGCTTGTTTTCTTGCAGACAGTTCATTACCCAACTAGGTATCATCATCAGTGCTGATTGCTGAGATTAGGGAGCCCCAAGAATTTCACAGTTCAACACTGAGCTACAAATATTCTATTAGCATGTTAAGAGTTTCCCCAACGTGGTCTTCGCCAGATGTTCTCACCAAGGCAGACCCCGTGGCCAAGAATTCCAGGATCTGGTGTTTAGGACATGGGGAATAACAGAGTTGGAAGGGACCTTGGAGGTCTTCTAGTCCAACCCCCTGCTCAAGCAGGAGACCCTACTCCATTCTGGAGAAATGGCTGTCCAGTCTCTCCTTAAAAGCCTCCACTGATGGAGCACCCACAACGTCTGGAGGCAAAGCTGTTCCACTGGTTAGTTGTTCTCACTCTTAGGAGATTTCTTGAGATATTTGAACCCTGCTATCATGTCACCCTCCGTCCTTCTTTTCATTAAACTAGACATTCCCAGTTCCAGCAACCCCCAATCATCCTCGTTGCTTTGTTCTTCCCTATCCCAGAATCAGAATTTATTGGCCAAGTGTGTCTGGACACACAAAGAATTTGTCTCCGGTGTACATGCTCTATAACTACCTACATACAATAAACAAACTGTGATTGCAATGATAACATACATTCATTTATAGTCCTAAAGTACATGCACCTTGTCGTGTACGTATAAGCTGCAATCGACAAACCACGATCTTAGTCATGAATGCAATCACAATCATAAAGTACATTTGTCATGTCATCATGTTATAAAATACCATCATCCTGTCACAAAACATTAGAAGATGGGGACGTCTTCCCTTCCTCCTCCCTCCCATTCAATTTTAATTTGATTTGATTTGATTTGATTTATATACCACCCGCCTCCCGAAGGACTCGGGGCGGTGAACAGCCGATTAAAATACCCATACAAAAATTAGAAACAATTAAAATACATATAAATAACTCCTTAAAATTTAAAACTCTGAACCCAGAACAGATTAATAAAACTAACCCGGAAAGGCGAAAGTGGGCTATTAGCACAACCCGGTCTGGATAAATAAGTAGGTCTTAAGGGCACGGCAGAATGCACGGAGGTCAGGGATCACACGTATCTCCGGGGGGAGTT
>JANHFO010005230.1:33700-47944 GCA_032468095.1 Pareas carinatus
TCCCCCCCTCGAGACATCCCACCCTTTCTTTATTCTCTATTGCGATCACTCGTACCGCCTTTAAGTCATTCTTAGTTGTGTTTTAAGGCTGTTCACCGCCCTGAGTCCTTTGGGAGTAGGGCGGTATATAAATCCAATTAATAAATAATAAATAAATGAACATGTACTTGACAAGATGAAAGTCCTTTATGTAATTATGAATGTATTTTATGCTTATATGTATATGACAAGTCGAATGTACTTTACGATTATGAATGTATCTTATGCTTATGTACTTTATGTACGTTATGATTATGAATGTATCTTATGATTGCAATCCCAGTTTGTTTCTTGAATGTAGTTAGGTATAGAGCATGTACACCGGAGACAGATTCCTTGTGTGTCCAGACGCACTTGGCAAAACAAATCCTGCTTCTGATTCTCACCTAAAGATATTGACGATTAACTGCAGAGCGATCTGTTGAACTTCGGAATTCAGCTTCCGCTGCCACGTTCTCCGGCGCCCTTGGATTTCGATGAAGTCCGTGGAGGTTTCAAGGTGGCAGAGTTCGAGGTCGTAGTGCAGCTGAAGATTTTCAGATCTGCAGGAAGGAAAGCACGGCCCGTTACAAGCAGCCCTTCGACTTATGACCACAACTGAGCCCTCACATTTCTGTAGCCGAGTGAGATGGCGGTTAAGTGAGTTTTGCCTCATGTTAGGACCTTTCCTGCCACAGCCGTTAAATGAATCCCTACATAAGATCTACCCAGAAGATAAGCCCTAGCCTGACTTTTCAGGAGGCTCGGAATAGAAGCCCCACCTCCAAAATAAGCCCCACTGAAGATCATCACTCAGACAGATGCATTGAGTACCTATTTCCCTGAAAATAAGCCCCAAGGCGTCTTTTGAAGCAGAAATTAATATAAGACCCGGTCTTATTTTCAGGGAAACGCAGTAGTAACACCGTTGTTAAGTGAATCTGGCTTCCCCTAGGACTTCGCTTATCCGAGGGTCGCAAAAAAGAATCGCGTGATCCCGGGGACACTGCAACCGTCATAAATATGAGCCAGTTGTCCAGCATCCGAATTTAGACCTTATGACTTACGGCAGTTCATTTAGTGACTATTTGAAGTTACAACGGCACTGAAGAAAAGTGACTTGGAACCATTTTTCACCCTTACAACCGTTGCATCTCCAGGGTCGCGTGATTGAAATTTGGACGAGCCAAGTCCTTGGGGAAGCCAGATTCACTTAACAACGGTGTGACTAACTTAACAACTGCAATGATTCACTTAATAACTGTGCCACAAAAAGTCATAAAATGGGACAAAACTCACTTTAATGAATGTGTCCCTTAGCAACAAAACTCTGGGGCTCTATTGTGGTCGTAGGTTGAGGACTGCCTAGACTTCACCTACCAGCAAAATGACTGTACAGAATTTGGATATGCGGGCTGAAAACGTGTGTGTACATACAGTGTGTTTTGTAGGGGAAAAGTGTGCCTCCCACCACAGAACCGGTGGTCTTCTCCTGCTAGCTCAAGAATATTTTGTCTCCTGTTGCCTCTCTTTTTCACGATCTCTTATCAAAACATTAAAACAGAAAATCTATAGGACAGAACCGTATATATTAGGGCTTTTAAATAAACATTGAATAGGCCAAAAGTCCATCATCAATCTTTTCCTCAACATCTGGATTCAGTATTTGATAAAGTAGCCAAGCGCTACTCACTGGAACAAGTTAGACTTTTTACCTTCATTTTAAACATCTTTATAATTTAATTGTGCATTATTTTCCTCCCAGAACAAAGAAACCTAATGGAAAGAACCATTAATTTTCATCCCTTTCTTGTTCTATTAGTATCTTGCTGTGGTTATATAGCGTATGTCAGAGTTTCTCACCCTTAGCGACTTTAAGCTGTGTGAACTTCAACTCCCCAAATCTCCCAGTCAGCATGGATTCTGGGAGTTGAAGTCCACACAGCTTAAAGTAAACACATTACTCTTTGGAATAATTATTCATCCAAATTTAATCACGGTCAATAGCTGGATATACTTTGAATGATAAATGATAAAGATACTTTGAATGATCTTTAAGTTCCACCCATTAAGCCTGACCCTACAAACCAAGGTTTGTGAATCTACCCACATCTTTTGTTTTGCCATTTCAAATCCTTATAATGGAAAGCAAGCAAAATAATATTGATTTTTACCGTGTTATGAAAACCCTGGCTGCTTCTGCAGGCACATCTGGAATGTCGGTCTCCTCTTCAGAGGACTTGGACTGAGCAATTTCGCCAGTATCAACGTTAATCAAAATTAAATCGTCAGCTTCCTGATTGTTACAGAAATTAGAAAGGTGAATAATTAAAAAAGAAGCTAACAATCCAAAGTGGATGTTAGGCACTATGGCAAATGTCACCCTTGGCAAATGTACAACAGAAACAATTATAATTGTAGCTTGTTTATGGAGATTCTCAAATCTCAAAAGATTGGATAACCCTTTAAAAAAATAAATCAAGATTGCTGGACATCAAAGGTTCTGATTTGAGATTCGAGTGGCATGCCTGTTTGCAGTATGACAAAGTAAAAGCTAACCCTGGATTTAAGGAATATATTATCAGGCAATCGATTGGTCATGTGTGGTGGAAATATATATAAAAAAGACTGGCTGAAAACTTGCCACTTTGGCTATCAGCTCATGAAGCTCTACATAGAACAGAGGTGCTTTTGGGAGGTAAATAGATGATGACATATCGGGACTTACTGACATTTGGAGAAGAAAAAAGGACTTAAGATAAAGGCAAAAGAATTTTTGAAAGATTTCAAATGTGATTTTTTAAAAATTGTTTTGTTCTCACAGGAGTTAAAACTGAATTGGATATTAAATTATGTTCTGGAGATGATCACTAGATGGCTAAAGTATATAGAATGCTGCTCAAGATGAACCTGGGAGATGAATATGTAAAAGATTGCATGGTTAAAAAGGGCAAAAAAGCTTTACGGGAGGCTAACAGGGTTGTGGGGGGATATTCTAATCCTGTAGAGAGGATGTTCCAGAGAGCAGGGGATGTTGCAGAAAAAAACCCAGCCTTCTAGTCCTCATTAGCTGACATTTTTTGGCTTACGGGATCTGTAAGATGCCCATCCTATCTGATCTAATTGGACAGGTAAGAAACTCTGGAAAAAAGTTGATCCCTCAGGTACCCTGGTCCCAAGCCGTTAGAGCTCTAGCAAAGAGCATGAGGTAAACACCAGCACCTTGAAATGCCCCTGGGAGCACATGGGTAAACAGTTCAGCTCACGCAGGAGTGGTTTTACATGTGCCATACTAACAGCGGGACTACATTCTGCACCGGTTGAAGTTTCTGAATGGCCTTCAAGGGCAGACCATTCAGAGCGTGTTACAGCAGTCTAATCTGGAATTTGCAAAGGCATCAGCGCAAGGTTGCATTGGCCCAAAGAGGTGCAGAGAAGGGCCTGTCTCCTTGGAACTTGAGAGCCGAGGGGGAGCAAGTCCGATCTCCCCACTCAGCCACGGCGATTCTGTACCGCGGTCACTTGGGCAGCATATAAATTTAATAAATAAATACTAAATCTTCAGTGGGGGCAGCTTACTTCCCACTTCTTGACTTTCCGGTAGGCTTAAAAATAATCCGCTGTTTTAACAGACAGCAAATCTTTGAGACCTGTAATGTAGAAATCTCATTTCCTGAATGTTAATCGACTGACCTAAGCTATGGATACTGAATTGATAATGCATTTGTTTTTTATGAAAAGAATAGAATAGAATAGAATAGAATAGAATAGAATAAAAATAAAATAACATAAAATAACATAAAATAAAATAAAATAAAATAAAATAGAATAGAATAGAAAATAGAATAAAATACAACAACAATAACAAAATAATAGAGTTGAAAGGGACCTTGGAGGTCATCTAGTCCAACCCCCTGCTCAAGCAGGAGACCCTATACCATTTTTGACAAAAGGCTGTCTAGTCTCTTCTTGAAAGCTTCCAGGGATGAAGCACCCACCACATTCGAAGGCAAAAGCTGTTCCACGGGTTGATTGTTCTCACTGTCAGGAAATTTCTTATTTCTAGCCTGAATCTCTCCTTGATCGGTTTCCCTCCATGGTTCCTTGTCTGGCCTTTGGTGGGCTTTGAAAAATAGGCTGACCCCCCTCCTCTTTGTGGCAGCCCCTCAAATATTCGGACACTGCTATCCTGTCCCCCCTGGTCCTTCTCTTCCTTAGACTAGCCATGCCCGGTTCTTGCAGCCGTTCTTTGTATGTTTTCGCCTCCAGCCCCCTAAATCCTCTGTGTTGCTCTTCTCTGGACTCTTTCTAGGGTCTCCACATCCTTTTTATAAAGTGGTGACCAAAACTGGGTGCAGGATTCTAGGTGGGGTCTCACTAAGACTTTGTAGAGTGGGATGAGTACCTCACGTGATCTTGATTCGATCCCTCTGTTGATGTAATTTAGGATTGTATTGGCTTTTTCGGCTGCCGCCGCACACGGCCGGCTCATTTTTAACTGATTGTCCACTAGGACTCCCGCGATCCCTCTCCCAGTTACCGCTATTAAAAAAAGAGGCGCCGCTTTTCTCTCCTCAAACAATAATTTAAAAATAAAGTTTCCGTCAAGATCCTGTATAACACATACGATGCAGGGGGTTGGATGGTTCGTTTTTTTAAAAATCTAAATGTGTCCCGTAATTGACAAGCTGATAAAATGTGGTTAAGAGACTTCCTGAATATGTGGCAATAGCAGATATTGTATTTATCACCTCGGTAAACAAATGCGGTTTGGTTACAGCTTTCGCTGAAGCCTGCACAAAGATAAAAGTGAAGTTTTATCTTTGTGCAGATTGGTGAGTTCTAGTCCTGCCTTAGGCATGAAAGCTGGTGGGTGATCTTGAGCCAATCAAAAGGAGACGGTGCAATCTAGTCCCGCCTTAGGCATGAAAATCAGATGGGTGCTCTTGGGTGAAACACCAGGAGACAGTAAATTCTAGTATGGACTCAGGCATGAAAGCCAGCGGGGTGGCTTTGGGCCAATCACCAGGCGATGGTGAGTTCTAGTCCCATCTTAAGCATAAAAACCGGCTGGATGATTTTGAACCCGTCTCGCTCTCTCTCTCAGCCCAACCCACCTCACAAGGTTGCTGCTGTGGGAAAAACAAGAAGAGGAAGGAGTACTAGACACGTTCACTACTTTCAGTTGCATACAGATGAATAAAGATGGGATAAAAACCTAATAAATCACTAAGATCTAGAAATGACAACGTATCAGTAGGATCCGGAAATAATTCCCATCTGACCTTGCAAACCTCTTCAAAGTGGTCGATGTGGCACCCCATCAGGAAGGAGGTGGGTGCCATGACAAAATCCAGCATCTGACGAGATAGGATTGGCACAAACGTGTGCTGCCACTGAATAGGGTGGATGTACAACATGAAGCATTCGGATACCAGGGTCAGCAGTGCCCAATCAGAGCAGAAGAAGACAATTTTTCGTTCAGTTAAAATACATGTAATTATCTGGGAAGAAAGGAAAACCAACAGATCACCATGACTTTTATATATATGTATGTGTGTCTGTGGGTGTGTATATATACACATATAAGGGAGTGATATGATTGTGTGTGTGTGCATACACGCAATCATATCGCCCCCTTAGTAATTTTTAAATGTTTTGGTATTTCAAATGCATTGTTCCAATATCTCTCGCCATTAATATCTCCATGGCACCTGAAAACTCAAACTTTTCCTATAAACAGAACAGGCACATTTTAATAGACATTTTAATAGACTAGTTTGACTTATAGATTATTGGTATCCTATGACTGTTCAAATATACTGTCCCAAACCTTTAAAAAAAGAGAGAGAATAGTATGGCATGATGAATGTGTTTTGTGACACAAATGGTTTGATATGTGACAGGATGAAACGGTTTGTGACATGATGATTGTACTTCATAACATGATGACATGATGAATACACTTTATGATTATGAATGCACCTAATGCATACAGATGATGAATGTATTTCATGATAATGAATGTATCTTATGGTTATAATCATTTTTTTGTCAATTATGGCCTTATGATTGTAACCACAGTTTGTAAATTGTAGCCTGTATTGAGCATTTACACCGGAGACAAATTCCTTGTGTGTCCAGACACACTTGGCCAATAAAAAAAAAATCTAAATTCTAATAGACAGAAAGAAATTTCAGTTTAAAATTATTTCCGCCACAAGACTTTTTTAAAAAAAAAAACACAGGCAGTCTTCAACTTACAACCATAACGGAGCCTGCCATTATGGTTGTTAAGTCGTGACAGTTGTAAAGCAGGTCCTTCAGATGTCTGACCTGATTTTATTACTTTTGTGTGACGGTCATTCAGCCAAGCCACTGTGAACTCTGGGGCCACTCTGGAAGTTGAAGGGCACGTGTCTTAAACCTGCTGAAGCTGAAAAACACTGGGGTAAGGTAACCCTGTGCAATTTGGCAGAAGATGGGTGGAGAAAATTTCAATCAGTTTCAAACAACCCTTCTACCTGTAGAATCTGTTCCGGCTTGAAGCAAAGGAAGGGAAGGTGTAGATCCAAATCGATCAGTGGACTGTCGGGATCTTCCTGAGATGGAAACACTACTTGGAGAGGCTTCACATTAAATAGCTAGAAGAAGAAAGAGATGGGGGTATTCAGTTGTTGTGGGCTTTATCGCCCACAAACAGAGGAATGAAATTACAATGCATATTCATATAATAATAATAATAATATTTTAACTTAATCTGGATCAAGCAATGTTGTCTAGGATCCAATAAATTTCTTACATGCAAAACAGTTATTCTGAACAGCTTATAAACATTACATGTCGATGTAGTCAAGCGAGTTGATTAAAAAAAAAATATCAAAACTTATTTCCTATTTTTCTTGATAGTCATTGCCACAAAGAAGAGGCGGTCAAGCTATTCCCCAAAGCACCTGAAGGCAGGACAGGAAGCAATGGATGGAAACTGATCAAGGGGAGAAACAACCTGGAACTAAGGAGGAATTTCCTGACAGTGAGAACAATAAACCAGTGGAACGACTTGCCTCCAGAAGTTGTGGGAGCTCCAACACTGCAGGTTTTTAAGAAGAGATTGGAGAATCACTTGTCTGAAATGGCATAGGGTCTCCTGCATGAGCAGGGGGCTGGACTAGAAGACCTCAAATGTCCCTTCCAACTTTATTATTCTGTTAAACATCAAGACTCAAAAATTGATATTTCGAATCCTTGCATAAGTCTATAAGCATAGTAGAAGTAATCCTCAACTTATGACTCCAATTGGGATCACAATTTCCATTGCAAGGTGGTTAATTTAATGAGCTTTTTGCCATGGTTGCTAAGTGACTCGTTGCTGTTAAATGAATCACGCAGGCTTCCCCCACGGACTCCGCTTATCATAAGGCAGGTCAGAAGACGGCAAATGGGGATCACAGGACCCCAGGACGCTGCAACCATCGTAAATCGTAAATAAAAGCATCCGAATTTTGTTTGTGTGGCCATGGCGATGGTGCAACGGTCATAAGTGTGAGGACTTGTCGCAGCTCCCTCTTTTCAGAGCCGTTGCAACTTCCAACAGTCGATAAACTATTGGTTGTAAACTGAGGACTAACTGTACTACAAAGGAGAGATGCACAAAACATTTTATTTTGAACAATTTGTTTTGAGGGCAAAATTTTGCAAAACATCCTGTTTTAAATGGAAACAGATCCTTCAGGAAGGCTCAAAATGCCCCATTTTGTCCTTATTCACCAAAGAAATCCCAATAAATGCCAAAAAAGAAAGAAAGAGGTTAAATGTTTGGTCCACCCAACCCCACAGGGCTCTGACAACTGCACAAACGATGCCAACGGGCTGCACATTTTGGGCAAACTCTCGAAAAACAGAAGGCTTCACAATGTACAGATAGTCCTCGAATTACAGCAGTCCATTTAGCGGCTGCTCGAAGTTACCACGGCACTGAAAAAAGCTTACTTAGGACTTAGCACTTACGACTGTTGCGCTGTCTCCCTGATCACATGATTTAGATTCGGACAGCTTGGCGACTGGTCCAAATTTGTGACGGTTGCAGTATCTCCGGTCATGTGATCCTCTTTTGCGACCTTCCGACCAGCAACGTCCATGGGAAATCAGATGCGCTTAACCACCTCGCTCCTAATTTAACAGCTGGAGTGATTCACTTCCCAAAGGTGGGAAGAAATGGGACGAAACTAACAAATGTCTCCCTTAGCGACATGAATGTCTCGGCCTCAATGGTGGTCGTAAGCCAAGCACCAGCTGTGTAGATGAGTTACGCCACATCCTACACAGGCTTCAACTCGACTGGTAGGTCTTAAGAATCCTGTGCATACTTACAACTAATCCTGCTCTTCTCTTTCCGCCGGAGCAACCTTACTCAGAGGTCAGAAAAAGTGCAAGAGGGAGGGGGGAAAATAGGGCAAAAAAAGCAGAAGCAGGCGATCCGGAAAAGGAAACATAGCTCAGATTCCCCCTTGCCCAGAACAGCTTCGGACGGAAGATCAGCAAGGAAAGCCTAGGAAGGCAGAAAGGGCAAAGCAGAAAGAGAAGTTAAAGGACAGAGGAATCCACCCTTCATTTTTACAAGTAGTCCCCGACTTACAACAGATTGTTTACCGACCATTCAAAGCTTAACAGCACTTTAAAAAAAGGGACTTAAGGCCATTTTTCACAGCCGCAACCTTCGCAGCATCCCCATAAACGTGCCATCAAAATTCAAGACGCTTGGCAACGGTTTCGTATCAATGACCGCTGCGGTGTCCCAAGGTGGCATCCCCTTTTGCGACCTTCCGCGAAGGAAAGCCAATGGGGGAGCCGGATTCACTTAACGACCGGGTTACGAACATTGATCAACTGCAGCGATTCACTTGCACAACGGAGTCGAGAAGGGTGGTAAAATGGGGCAAACCCCACTTAAAAAGAATGTCTCGCTTAACCCCAGAAATCTGGGGCTTCATTGTGGTCGCAAGTCGAGGACTGCTTGTATTCCGAGTGACACATCAGGAAAAGAACATGATGGGCATTTTGCAGGGTCGGGGGAGGATAAAAGGGCACTTGAGAACGATTTTGAGGGACGAGGGGAAGCGATGCTGCCCAGAGAAAGATCAGATAAGAGGCTGGAGAGCCTTCAGCTGCTTAACAGTCAGAGAAAGGAACCTAAGAAAGACCCACCCTGAAAGATCAGGTAGATAAAAGCTACTGTGGGAAATTTTACTTTCCGATTGTACGAGATTCTGTTCGTGTAACCCCACAATAAAGTAAAATTAGCTCATCTCATCGTGTTTCCTGTTGGGCTTACAAAGGCTGAGAAGGAAATCCTCACCGTTCTCCTCTCAAATGCTGCTGCTTTTAAGAAGCCCTTAAAATTCCTTGTTTGCGTTGAAGTGCAGGAAATGATAAAGGATGGTATACTTTTAAGTGCTTACCAGATGAAGCTGCCCTGGAGGAGGACTGGGGATCAAGGACAGTTTTGCTGCAAATTCTTTTATATGCTCCTCCGTTTCTAATTCTTTGTAAGGTTTCAGACGTAGCAGTAAGCTGCAATTAAAAATAATAATAATAATAATAACAGCAAGAAGGAAGAAAACACTTTGGGTAGAAGTCGCTTCAGAAGAATCCTCCTGGCTTTCGAACATTTTTTTTCTTCTGCAAATAATGCCCCCGCTTATTGCTCTTTAATGGTGCAGGAAGGCAATTCTGAGCTTTCCTAGCCAAGCAGGTGTCTTAAGCTTTAAGACATTAAGTTTGCAGAACAATTCATGCAAATTTAATTGAGTTTGCAACTCTGTTCCTGCTGGCTTAGTGACTTATTATTACCATATGAAATTAAAGCCTAGCCGGCGGAACCTTAAATTCAGCACATCGCTTAAAAAATTTAGAAGCTGCAAATTTATAATAGGAAGGCTCTGTTATCACAATCTCTAAGAAACGACATAGAGGTGGTACTAACAATAAAAGAGACAAAGAGTCACGCAAACACGCTTTAGGTATAGGTAGTCCTCGGGTTATGACCACAACTGAGCCCAAAATTTATGCTGCTAAGTGGAACATTTGTTAAGTGAGTTTTGTTGCATTTTACCCATTTTCTTGCCACAGTTGTTAAGTGAATCACTGGCTGTTAAGTGGATCTGGCTTCCCCCATTGACTCTGCTCGTCAGACAGTTGTAAAAGGGTAACGCGTGACCCTGAGACGCTGCAACCGTCATAAATATGAGTCAGTTGCCAAGCATCTGACTTTTGATCAGGTGGCCATGGGAATGCTGTATGTCGTGACTGTGGAAAAAATATTTATTTATTTATTATTTAGACTTATATACCGCTTAACAGTGCTTTACAGCCCTCTCTAAGCGGTTTACGCAGTCAGCCTATTGTCCCCAACAATCTGGGTCCTCATTTTACCGACCTCGGAAGGACGGAAGGCTGAGTCAACCTTGAGCCGGTGTGAATCGAACTGCTGAACTTTGGATGGCTAATGGCAGATGACAGTCAACAGGAATAGCCTGCAGGGCTGCTTTTAACCACTGCACCATCCTGGCTCTTAATGGTCTTAAGTCCCTTTTTTCATTGCCATTGTAACTTTGAACGGTCACTAAATGAACTGTCGCAAGTTGAGAACTGTCTGGACAGCTGCACAATGAGCCCAGTGTCCATCTAATGGCTACACGTTCCACCCCTCACGTTGAAATCTCTACTAGAAAGGCATGCCATATGGAGAGTCCTCCATTTACACCCGTTCATTTAGAAACTTTTCAAAGTTACAACAGAACTGAAAAAAAAATCTGTCCTCACACTTATGACCATCGCAGCACTCCCCACAGTCATGTTATGAAAATTTTGGTGCATGGCAACTGACATGTATTGATGCTTGCAGCATCCTGGGCTCAAGCAATCACTATTGGTGACTTTCTCACTGGCTTCTGGCAAGCAAAGTCAGTGAGAAAAACTAGATTCGCTTAATGACCTCTCAGTGGTTTGCCTACTAAAGATGGCCAGAAAAAGGCAGTAACATCCGTATTGACTTACTTAACAACGCTGTTGCTTGACAATGGAAATTCCAGTGCCAATTGCGGTCGTAACTCGAGGACTATCTGCATTTTATCAATTGTCACGGGAAACAGTATCCAATGGGAATCAACATGATTTCAGTACGGAAGAAATCAAACTGTGGAAACTGAAATCATGTTCAGGGAAGAAAGTCCACATAAATCCTGAACTATCCATGTTCAAATCCCAGTCTGGTCCTCCAGCTGCGGCTGGGTACGGCTCTCTGACGACAGCATAGCAAGCTAGAAATAGCCATGCGACTCTCCCTTCCTTTTCCAGTGAATTTTTCCTGTTAATATCCATGTATTAATTTGTCTTCTGTATGAGTTTAATAGTTTCATGAATAGTTTAATGAAAAGAAGGGCTAGGGGTGACATGACAGCAGTATTTCAGTATTTGAGTGGCTGCCACAAAGAAGAGGGGGGGGTTCACCTCTTCTCCAAAGCCCGTGAGGGAGGCAGGAAAAAGAAGCAACGGATGGAAACTAATCATGGAGAGAAACAACCTGGAACTATGGAGGAATTTCCTGACAGTGAGACCAATCAGTGGAGCGACTTGCCTCCAGAGGTTGTGGGTGCTCCACCACTGGAGGTTTTTAAGACAGCCACTTGTCTGAAATGGTAGAGGGCAGGGGTCCCTAACCCCTGGTCCGTGGACCGCCACCAGTCACCGGCATGAAAGCAACTGAGGCACACAAACAAGCCAAGCTCCGTTCGCGGGAGGCAGGCGGCACGCAAAACCACGCCCCTTCCGGTCCGTGGGAAAACCTTCCTCCATGGAACTGGTCTCTGGGTGCCCAAAAAGATTGGGTGAGCACTGCCACTGGGTCTCCTGCCTGAGCAGGAGGTTGGACTAGAAGACCTCCGAGGTCCCTTCCAACTCTATTATTCTCTTATTATTTATTAAGCTTCCGTCGACTTCCTCCTCTTAGCGTGTTTTGCACCATTCTTGCAACCGCCAAGAAAAGCATGGGCTCTAGTTGTCCTTAGAAAGAAAAAAGCCACCCAAATATTTATCCTTACCAAGACAAACAGTCTTTGAAGGCGTTGAAATACGGATACCTGGATATGACACACACGGCGAACGGTACAAAGTACGAATCAGGTCTGGCGCCCTGAAGGTTGTCCCAATGCGCTTGGCCGTTGTGAAGGCGTCCCTCCTAAAGAAAAACGCAACTGCACGTGAGTTGGTTGCCTTTCAAGAACGGGGCTGTTATTCACAGACACACAACTTCAATGCCACAGAATCAGGACGTTCAACTGATGGCTGATTCAGACCATCCATTTCAATCATGGACGTTTCTCCTGAGTGATGCTTGGTTGACTCCTTTGGCATCTGTCTTTCAAACAAGGAATTGAAGATAAGTCCTTTTCACGGAGGCATTTCTAGGATAGCGGCTGCTCCAAGGCCAGGCTCTCTTAAAATATGCCTGCTTCTTATTTCACGGTTCTATTTTTTAAAATCAGCTTTGGTTTTAATTTTGTATTTGTAGGAGGGCAATTCGGGGGAAAAAACCTCCGTTTGGTTATCAATGACAGCCGCTTGCACAAACTTTTATTATACACCTTAGAAAACTACAACATTCCGTTCCATTTCGACATCATCCCTATTCCAGTTGGGGCCCTTGTCATCATGTCTTACAAGGTTTGAAATTCTTTCTGCAAAGAAATTTCCCTCCCGGGAAGGAAACCGTCCTGGAACAGCACCATGAAGCGCATGGTCATAATTGAAGCGGTGCGACGCAAGCATCAGGGCACAGTGACGTCCGGTGTGGTGTTGGTTCACGATAATGCTCACCGGCACACCGCTAGATGCACCCAAGAACTTTTTTTAGCAGTTCCAATGTTGGGATGTTTTTGATCATTCCCCTGCCCACATAGCCCAGATTTGGTGCCAAGCGACTCCCATCTCTTCCGGCTTCGTTACCAGGAGGGAGATCAGTTCTTCATTATTACAGGTCGTTCTCGACTTACAATAGTTTGTTTAGTGACTGTTCAAAGTTATAACAGCACTAAAATAAGTGGCTTACGATCATTTTTCACAGTTACGACCTTTGCCGCATCCCCATGATCATGTGATCAAGATTCTGAAGCTTGGCAACTGGTTTGTGCTTATGACCGTTGCTGTGTCCCAAGGTCACGCGATCCCCTTTTGTGACCTTCTGACAAGCGAAGTCAGTGGGGAAGCCAGATTCACTTAACCGAGTTAGTGATTCGCTTAACAACTGTGGCAAGAAAAGTCGTAAAACGGAGCAAAGCTCACTTAACAGGTGTCTTACTTAACAATAGAATTTTTAGTCTCAATTGTGGTCATAAGTCGAGGACTACCTGTATACGCCGAGGTGCACGGAATATTGTTTCTTTCCCACCAAAGTGGTACCTATTAATCTACTCGCAATGGCATGCTTTTGAACTGCTAGGAGGGCAGGAGCTGGGACAAGGAACAGGAACTCACCCCACTGTACAGAGTCCAGGTCTCGAACTCAAGCCGAGTTCAGCATCTTTAAACACTGAGCCATCCTCGATGCCCCCCCCAATTTGTATAATAGGTTTGTTTATACGTGTTGAAAAGAAGTTCGGAAGTCACTTACTTAAACTGGCTTCTCCTTAACTATTTTTCTTTCCTATTCTACTTTCCATATTCCACTTTCTTTTTCTTCATGTCCTTCTCTCTTTTCTTCATAGATTTTAATCTCTATTCTAAATTTCTATTCTAAAAACCATGAGTAAAGATTTTATTAAAAAAAAGAAAGGAGGAATATAGGACAGGAATCAAATGTAATGCATCAAAAGTACACGGACCGCTAGTTTTAGGCAGGTTACTGGATGTATTAGACAGCTCAAATCCAATTCCTTTTTCTGGTAAACCTCCATGTTTCAGAAGTCAACCCTGTCTTACAAAGTTAGCAGATTCACTCTATATACCCTATTACGGTGATGGCAAACCTGTGGCATGTGTGCCAGAGGCGGCACTCAGAGCCCTCTCTGCCGGCACTCGTGTCGTTGCCCCAGCAAAGCAAAAAAAAAACATCCTTTAGTAGCAAGCCAAAGGGACACAAGGCTCCCGTCCCCATTGCCCTCTCCACTTTACCCACCCCTCTGCCCAGCAGATTTTGTTACAATTAAATAAGCTTTCTTAAATTTGTCATAT
>JANHFO010005231.1:0-10989 GCA_032468095.1 Pareas carinatus
CTGTGGGCTATATTGTCTCTTATCTGTTTGTCTCTTCCCCACCCTTACCCCCAGCCCTGTTTCCCCAACGTTATTCCCATAGACCATTACACCAGTTGGTCTAGTTCATCTAGTGTTAAAAAGATTCCCTGTAGTTGTAACACAATGTGTACATTGTAACATTTGGTGTTTGGGTGAACCCAGGATCATCTAGCAGACTCCGCTGAGGGTGTATGAGTTTTGTTTCTTCTGTGCCTTCCAGTGCTCTTATCCATGAACTGCCTGCAGGTTCCCTATGAATCCCTGGGATTTTTTTTGCAAGTAGCTGCCCTTTAGAGCAGATATGGGCAATCTCTTGGCTTTTCCATATTCAGAAAAACTCTAACGAAAAAAACTCACCACCCAGTCATCAGTTTTCACCTTAGCATCATCTCTATTCTTTGGAGACATGTCAATTCATCATTTTTCTCCATATGGAAACCCCTTAAGTATTGTATTTTAATCAAGCAATTTATAACAGCCGTTTGGCGATACATTGGCCCCCACGGAAAGGGCCCGCAACTTGGGTGACCTCCTGGACGCGCGGCTGTCTTTGGAAGACCATTTGGCGGCCGTGATCATGGGGGCTTTCAATCAGGTTCATCTGATCCACCAGTTGCGCTCCTTTCTGGATTGGGACCCCCTAAACACGGTCACTCAAGCTCTAGTCATTTCACGCCTGGACTACTGTAATGCTCTCTACATGGGGCTCCCCTTGGGTCGTGCCCGGAGGCTCCAACTGGTCCAGAATGCGGCTGCGTGGGGGATCATGGGGGCGAGGGATCGCTCCATGTTACTCCTCTCCTGCACGAGCTGCACTGGCTTCCGGTGGTCTTCCAGGTGCGCTTCAAGGTGTTGATTATCATCTTCAGAGCGCTCCATGGCTTAGGACCCAGATATCTACAGGAACATCTGTTACCATCAGTTGCCTCCCACCGACCAGTATGCTCCCACAGAAAAGGCCTCATAAGGGTGCCGTCAGCCAAACAATGTCGGCTGGCGACCCCTAGGAGTAGAGCCTTCTCTGTGGCAGCCCATACCCTTTGGAATCAACTCTCCCCAGAGAAATGCATGATCACGGACCTCCATGTTTTCCGCCATGCCCTTAAAACTCATTTATTTGTTCAGACTGGGCTATCCTATCTCCCCCTGGTTTTTAATTTGGATATTGTTTTTGGGGACAAGAATTTTAAATTTTAAATCTTTTAAATTTGGCCAACCAGTTTAGTATTTTAATATTGTCTATAATTGTAATTTATTGAGTTTTATTGGCTGTTCACTGCCCTGGGTCCTTCGGGAGAAGGGCGGTATACAAATGTAAATAAATTAAACAAACTAAACTAAACTACTTTAGCAGTACTATATAAATAATTGTTTATTTGACCTTTCTAACCCCACCCCGGCATTCTACTGATATATTGAACTGTATGTTGGGTTCGTGGTCATTGTAGTCCAATACATTTAGAAGTGACCAGATCATTATGTGTATTCATTAATGTTTATGAATGCTGTAATAGGGAAAGGAAACTTCTCCTAGAAGAAAATGATCAGAGGATATTAAGTCTTCCTTACCATGAAAAAATGCAAGTTCCAGTTACAAAACGGGATAACCTGCTTGAGGAAAAGAAGTGGATACAGGTAAGAAGAATATGATGCGCTTTGTGGGATAGTGTTGTGGAGATTGCATGCACAGATAAACCCAGTACACTTTTTAGCACATATTTCTTGTTACATGACAAAAATCTTGAGTAAATCCATCTGTTACTTGAGAAAAAAAATAAAAGAAGTTGGGACCATAAGAGTTATGCAAATCTTTTGAAAGAGAGGTGGATGTTCAAAGTTCAGTTAAGTGAACATGTTTTTATCTTACAGTATTATTTTTCAAATGTATTTATTAATGTCTCTGTACTTTTCTATTACCGAAAAGTCTCCCAATAGCTTGATAGACTGAGCCATGCAATCAATATGGTAAACAGTATTTATTTATTTGTTTACTTATTAATCACATTTATATGGCTGCACAACTCACTCATGGTGACTCTGGGCAGCTTAAGCTATTAAAATTCTGAAATATAAAAAAAAGCTATTTAAGGGAGGGGTTGGAATATTGCTTGAGTCCTTTTCGTTAAATTGGATCTGCTGTGTTTGTTATTCATTAACTACTTGAACATTACTGCAAAAAATCTTATCAAAATGGCATTTTTACCACCAGCACAGTTTCTACTGCAGTGTTGTTAACAATTCTGGCCAAATAGGCAATATCTTAAAAGTTTATTAACAGGACATTTAAACTAGAAGTATTGACTCAAAATATAAGCTGGTGTTTTAATAAATGAGTATATAGAAATACAGATGGCATTTTGGGGTTTTGTTCTTTCAAAAAGAAAAAAACCCCACAAAACAAACATCACTGCACCAAGAAATTAGAATATTTGTAGCTCAGCGTTGGAACGACGGGTCCTTGATGTTCTCTGAGTTTGTTTTGTTGTTGTTGAAGATGTTTCATTACTCAAGCTAGATAACATCATCAGTGCTAGTAGGAAGTAGGGTTTGTTCTCAATTTATAGGGCAAGTCACTAGAATATAGAGTGCAAACCCCCTACTAGCAGATGTTTAACTGTAGCAATAGTTTTTTTTTTACCTCCATTTTATGAAAACAAGGGTTTATAGATGTATTTTCCATTAACTGAAGATTATTGAATTTATGACATAATTCCCAGATTGATAGTACAGAGAATGAATGTGTTTGGGTTACAAGCTTGATTTTATACTCAAAATAGCAGACCTGATGTTGTCCTGATGACCTCTTTTATCTTCTTGACAGTCGTTGAAGTATTAGCTAGTCTGTTCTTTTCCTGTTGGATCTTTCAGGCAAGGGAATAAATAGCATATATCTGAGGCCGCATAAGTGCGAATTGAATTTTTTCAGCCAATTTGTTGAATCTAGAAAAAAAGTGGTTCATCCTGAGATATTGAATATAGCTGCAAAAGTTAAATTATCTTTTAGGTTTTGGCTTGACATCAACAATGTGCTTTTTCAAAGTAACTGCCTGTTGCTATTTTGAATTCATGCTTTTATCTTGTAATTTATATAATAAATAAGGTGCAGTTTGTATGGGTTTTTTTTAATCTAAAATGGTATAGGATATCCTGCTTGAGCAGCAGATTGGACGAGAAGACTTATAAGGTCCCTTCCAATTTTATTCTATTGTATTATTCTGCCATTGAATCCTAAAAAAAGTAGGCCACACAGAAAGTCTTATAAAAATTAGCGGACTTTGTATACGTTAACCATACCCAGAGGAGTTAAATTCAATCAGCAAATGTGCAGCTTTAATCTTTTAAATGCTGAATCGTTTATGAACACCGTGACTCAGTGATGAATCTAGACATTTTAAAAGCATGATTTGATTATGGGATTTTTGTCTCAGTACATATTGCCCATCAGGTGAAGAGGGCTGATTTGATTGATCTGTAAATACTTTCCAGTCATAAGGGATAACAATGGAGTCATATTACTCAAGTGTATGTGAAAAGGATTTGAGTTTCCCTTACACATTTTGTATCATTCATTGATCAGGTTTTTTCCTTGATAAAAATATACAGTATATTCCATCTTTGTGCAGAAAGAAATCGAATTTCTTAGAGCAAAGCTGGTTGTTCTGGAAGCTAAAGATCAACAGTTAAGGATAGAAATTCAAAAACAAGACCACCTTATTCAAGAGCAAGATTATGAGCTGTCTACTTTGCTCAGCTGGGTGTCACTCAAAGAACTGCAGACAATTGGCAAAGCCTTGGCTGATATTTTGGTGGCCTCCCATGAAATTCCATACAGGCTGGATTTTCCAGAATCTGTCAAGAGGTATTCATTTTGTGGTTTATTTATTTATTTATTTTTATAAAAATCTGCTTTATCCTTTTGCCACTTAGTTTTCATTGTATTGCACTACAGTTAATGGAGAAACCTAGATAAAGAAATATAGTCTTTAATTTTAGACTCCAGTTCCGAGAAAATTGCCATATGTATAAGAGTAATATTGATGTCAATATTATCTGGTTTTCCTTTATTGATAATCCCATGAAGTCATTCATTTATTAGAATAATGAAATCCTAGAGTTAGAAAGGTCTGTTAGGCCAATGAATCAAAACCCCTGCTCAGTATTGTAACCCAAATTAAATTATACCAGATAAATGTCTGTCTAGCCTTCAGGAATCCATGCAATGAAAACCTGCCTGCCCCTTCTCTAAGAAACTGCTTCTATCATCAAACTGCTCTTACATGTAGTCTTTGATTAGGGACCACTCGTTCAGTGAAAGTTTAAACAGAGCTGAATGAGTGATACTTATGACCGATCCTCTAAATGGTCCATTCATCCCAGCATGCCTGTGGCCACTTGGCAACCATCTTATGTTGATTGCATCATCCTATGGTCAGGTGATTGTCATTTGCAACCTTCCCTGCCAGCTTTCCAAAAGCAAAGTCAATGGGGAAGCTAGTAGGGAATGTTGCAAGAGACTCCTTTAAATTACTTGCAGTCTAGTGGCTTTCCCCTTCCCCCAAGGATCTTGGCTGTGGAGTATGAGATCACAAAGAGGCAGACATCCCTCATCTGGCAGCAGTCACCCCAAGCCCCACCATGCTTGCATCATACTGCAACAGTCACTTACCTGCCTGCTGGCCTGCTTGCAGACCGCCTGAGTCTTGCTGGCTTCCCCATTGACTTTGTTGGAAACCAGCAGGAATTTTCAAGGGTTAGGGTTCACTTAACAACATTGATTAACGATGACTATGGGAACTACTGGGATTGGTGTCACAAAGCAATACAGTTGCTTGACCTCACACTTTATGACTTAACAATAGAAATTCCAGTCCCAATTACTGTTACTAAGCAAGGAATATTTGCATTGTTAAAATGTATTCTTCTTAGAATCTGTTTCTCTATAGCTTAAAGCCATTATTCTATGTCTTTGGAATGAGAGAGTGCAGTTCTTGACATGGCTGCCCTGAACTGCACAAGCTCCTTGTAATTGAGAAGACTTGGTTTTATTTTGAAATGGCCCATATATTATGTTCACAGAGCAAAGCATTGTTACTTCAATTTCCCCCTAATTGTGCTGCCCTGTAGTAAAACAGGCAATGCAGTGGCTCAGTGGTTCAAATGCTGAGCTTGTTGACTGAAAAGCCGACAGCCCAGGTTCAAGACTCAAGTGCCGTGTGATGGAGTGAGCTCTCATTCTTATCCCAGCTCCTGCCAACCTAGTAGTTCGAAGGCATGCAAATGCGAATAGATAAATAGGTACCACTTCGATGGGAAGGTAACAGTGCTCTCTGATGTCATGCTGGCCACATGACTGTGGAAACGTTTTTTGGACAGTGCTGCCTCAATGAAATAGAAATGAGCACTGCCCCCTATAGTTGGCAATGACTAGAGGAGTAAAATCCGCAGAGATTCCTTGTAGAAAAACAAATTGAAGCAACATATGGAGATCAAACATAGTTAACATTTTGAATCAACATTGAAGAGTGCTGGCAATACTCCATTCAAATAATGCAACTCTTGAGACTTCAGCAGCAACAGCGAGAGCCAAAGGAATACACAATCCTCCCAGCATAGATAGCATTCATTCAGTGAGGAGGAACTGCCTCTGTTTTTGACTGTGAGTGTAGAAAGTACATCTGTACACCTCTGAAAATCTTACCCAGAAAACTGAAGAGACAAGTTCAGGCAGTTGTCAAAAATCAGGACTGACTTGAAAGCACACACAAAGCACCTGATAAAACTGTCCAGAGTTGCAGAGTGGGCATGTAGAAATTCAATACATAAATATTATAACACTTGAAAATGAAATTATATTGGAGCCCCTCCCACAACCTCCTTTTTATTCCAATTTCATATATTGTATGTAGATTTGGTACCCGAAGAATATAGAAATATGAGGACTGGCCTATCCAAACACTTTGAGCTATTTTATTTATTCTTTCAGTTTCATGTTTTGGAGGGTAATAACCTCTAAACAAGAAAAGAATGTCTTCTCTATACTGCTAGAGTTACACTGATACTTATTTTTTTAAAAAACATTTTATGACTTTTTTACTTACTAACAGAAACAATTTGTAACAATAAAATAAAAGAAATATGGCAAAGAAAAAAACCCCCACAACATAGTGAATCATTTTAACAGTAAACATTTACAATTTAATACATACTTGTCTAATGCAAATATTATTCAAATACTTATATACTTTAAAACATTTATATAACTATCATCATTTTTGTTATTTAATTTTTATTGTAAACACTTGCATTCAATATGAAGAGTCAGTCATTTATAGATTATACTATTTAATCGTATATCAAATATCCAAATACCAAAAACAATTCACTATACATAACCTGAAAAATAAGTCCATAACATTTAATAGCTTCATATTTACATCTATCCTTCTCTTCCTCTTCTCCATCTTCTTCTATCCTTCCTTTCTCTTCATTCTCTTCTTCTTTCTCCTCTTCTTTTCCTATCTCTCTTTCCTTTCTCCTTCCTCTTCTCTCTCCTCTCTCTCCTTTTCTTCCCTCCTCCTTCTCTTCTTTCTCTTTCTCTTCTCTTTTTTCCTCATTCTCTTCTGTCCTCTCCTCTTCCTCTCTTCTCCTTTTCTCTTTTTCTTTCTTCTCTCTTTTCCCTACTTCCCTTTCCTCCTTCCTCTTTATCCTCCTCCTCCTCCTCCCCTCTTTCCTTCTTTTTCAAATTCTCTTTCTTTACTTCCTTCTTCTTCCTCTTCTTTATTAAACATCCAGTTTTACAACAAGATGTTATCTGAGCATTCACACGCTTTAATTGCAATTTCTTCTTTTTTTTAACAAAATATGAATATGGTATCAAATTTAAATATATTTCATTTGAAATGCACATATAGAGAACAAAAAGCAAATTTTATACATTCCTCATTTCTCATACTGCGAGTTTAAAGATATTTCATTATAAATTTCAAATTTCAAATTTATACATTCCTTCATTTTCTTAATTCAAAACAAATATTAATATTTCTCATATTTTCCATAATCTCATTTTCAGAGCTAATAATCTTACATTTTATTATTATTATTATTATATTGAATAGGTTTCATTTAACAATTTTGATTTCAATTTCAATTTTCATTTTCTTATATTTCTATTCAAACATCAATTCTTTTTTATTTTTCTTAAAGATAAAAGTAACCTCAACTTTTAAACTCTACATCCCACCCATATAATATACCTTCATATTGAAATAATTTCTAATTATTGTTTTAAGTTCTATCTCTTTATTTCAAACTAATTATATATCCCTCTATATTCTATATCATTTACCTAATAATCCTAACCTTATTAAATTTAAGAATATTTCTTTCAGATTCAAATTTCAATTTTATATATTTTCTCAATATTCTATCCTATTCTTTTTTGTGTAAATATTTGTTTTTAAGTTAATTTTTATTATCAGTCCATAACAATTATCTCTAATTTCAAAATTGCTGAGTTACTCAGTTTTCCTTTCTCCCCACTAGATGTCATCTTTCTGTCTTTTTCCTTTCTTCTCTCTTCCCCCCACCCATATAACTTATTAATATTTATTCAGAAGAGTTCCAAAAATCTTTCTTATTTTCTTAATATCTTTAATATTAACCAGCACCCCTTGAGATAAATCCCAGTCTTTTAAGGGTATATTTTCTGTCTTCCTTGAAGATTCCTTCTTCCCATTTATGTGGCATCCCATCGCTTTTTTGAGGGGAGGGGGTTAATTTTTTAAGATCTCTTTTCCCTTCCAAAATTCAGTAGGAAAGTTTACATTTTGCTCACCCGATTTAGCATGCTGCTGTTTGATTTTAGCTATTCTGTTCCTCTTCTTTGTATAGTAGTCACCGTCTTGGGCTGCCTGTGAGCAGGCAGTCTTTTTCTGTTTGTTTAAGGAGTATCCTATTTCACCTGAGCTGACTTCTGTCTGACCCAGTCTCCTCTATTTTGTCACCTCTACAGGGTGACTTTTGACTCTTGGAGTCTCCAAACCAGAGAGAAATAAGGCTTTGAATACCGGAGCTCCAGTTTATGCAGCCTTTGTCGATACAACTGGAAGTGCTTCTTCTACATTGATACTTCTACTCCTATCATGCTTGGTCATTTATATGGTCATTTGGGACTGCTAGTTAGAGCTGTATTTGATTTTTGTAGCTTTCTTTTTCTGCAGGAGCCTGACAATTGTTTCCCTTGATAGCTTGCTGTCATCTCTTTCTTCAGTTTAATAGAGCTTTGCTGTTATCTTTTCTGTTAACTTGTCCTTGAGACGTGCTTATTTCTGTTTTTTTACTAATTCATGTTGAAGCACAGTAATGTCGACTGTTCTGCTTTTCTTTGAAGCCACTGCATTCTCCATCAAGAGGTACACTATTAAGTGTCTTTAAGCCCCCTGCCCCCTAGCTCTATTTGTTCAATTGTTGGATGCTCTATTTTTAGTTGGATTTAATGACTTTGATACATGACTTGCATAACTGATTTATCACACTATGAAATAACTAGACCAACATGGGTACTTCCCATGGGGAACTGATAATCTTCAAACAGCACAATGTGCACAAGACCTAAGAAAAATATTCTTTGCAAATCCTGTATCAATTTAATAGCCACAAATGTTTAGAGCTGGACAAATTTTCTAAAGAAAGCCATCCTGCTCTGAACAAGTGTAAGAGCAAATATATATAACAGCAACCAATAATACCCATAGATTTAACTAGGAGAATAATATGCAAACTATTATTTGCACTTTTAATTTTATTTTGAGCCTTTTTATACTTCATATCAGTGACTTCTTGATAATTATCTCCTGAGAATTCAAAGTCTATTTCCATAAACTGTCATTTGCACCCTTGAAATCCTGTAAAACAATTTAAAACCCAGCAGTGGTGCTCTCACTGCTACTTGATATGCCACATCAGTTGATCCATGCAACCTGTAGAAAAAAAACATGCCAGATGGTTTCCCTCTTGTTCCCCTTGTTCCTCTTTGCTTTTATTTGGTGCATTGAAAGAAAAATTAGTGCTTGCAATGGGATGCTAATCCACTATGCTGCTCCTTTTACCGATCAATTAAAATGAACTGTGAGGAGCTAGTGAGATACAAAGTGGCTTATTCTGTTGGAGGAGGGGAAAGAAGATTCATCCAATGAGTGACAAAGGTCTGATGCTTCAAGTGGAAAATTCCAAGTGCATGAGGAAGTACATAGCTTGAATTGTCCAACAAAATGGAAGTCTTGGGTCAAATGAGTGCAGAACCAGTCTGGGAACAATATGAATGCTTCATACTGAAGTACCCAAGAGTCATTTCTTGTGCTTTCAGCTTCTTTTAACATGCTCATGTTATTACCGAAGTCTGAAAGATAGAATGCAATATTTTTTTCCTCTATCCCTAATTTATCTAGAAAAATCATACTGATTCAAAGAACCTTGCCTACATTTAGAAATTCAAATGTATTTTTATTACTTTTCACTTCATCTCTTCATAGAATCAAAATGGTATCCATCATCACCATCGTGCATTATTTAATTTAATAATGTATTAGGCTTATATGCTGCCCAACTCTCAGTGACTCTGGGTGGCTTTCAAAATCAAAGAAAAGCCATTACAATAAAATCAATAAAAGATGAAGATAAAAGATGACAAGCGCAATGAAGTGAGGGATCAAATTGTTGCTTGCTCGCAGCCTGGGCGAAGAACCTGGTCTTCATGGCTCTTCTAAATAGCAGCAGAGAGGGGTTTGTCTACTATAGCAACCACAGCACCTTAAAAAGCTACTCCTTAAGCTATTTACCGGTAGTAGTAATTAGTAGCAAAAGTGAATATTCCATTATTGGACCTAGGTTATTTTCTGCTTATTCACGTGATATAATTTATCCAATAAACTTTTTTCATTGCTGTTTAACCAGTAAAGTACAAAAATAAACCAAATGGTATTATAGTTAAACAGGGTTTTTTTGTTAAAAGATGAGAAAATGCAGAGAAAATTCACAGGTAGAAACTGCAAGTGCCAGGGAATTATTAGATGCCTTGATGGATTCATTTTATGTTGCTGAAGGGCAGAGAAACCATTTCACTCTTGATAGAATTTTGCTGTATACTTTTCACTAATGTAAGTTTCATCAGAAAGAAATCCCCTGGAATATTGAATTTGTCCTCTTTCAAAGGACCTGGATTAGATCTATTTTGAAGGTCATGCCTTTTAATGACATTTGGCGAAAGAGTCAAGAGTCTTCATTCTCATTTTGATGTCCCTTGATAAGTAAAGTCCAGCACTTTGTGCAGTCCTCATCATTTCTTCCCATTCACCAATTGCTTATAGTTGCTTTATTTACTATACTGTATGGAAGATTTGGTTTCTAGATTGATAAAGATTTCAAGCAACCTGATGCAAACAGCCAATAACAAGCTTCCCTGTTATCACTATAGAGAAAACCTCTTTTATGGATTATAGGAAGACTTAAATCAAAATCCAAAAGTCTTTAAGTCAGGTATGTCAGACCCACTGTCATTGCAGGTCAGTGCCCCTGCCATCGCAGCCGCCATTTCCCGCCCTCCCCCCTTTTCCACCATGACCTCCTGGAGATCCCGCCACCTCCCCATGTACCCTGTGATCCCCGAGGACATCCCCATGGCCCCCCATGCTGCTCAGACCCCACTGTGGACCCCCACCACAGCTCCTATCGATTCCCCCATGGCTGCCGATGCCCCCCATGGCCAAAGAACCCCTACCTGTGCCATCACCCCCACTTCCAGGGAGCGCCTCACTCACCACCATGTCCGGCCCGTGGGTCACCTGTTTGACATATATGCTCTTAAGATAAAAATAATTTAGTTGCTTAGATCCATATTGTTGCAGTTCCCTGTCTCTCCCCCTTTTGGCGGGCTCGCCGAAGCCCGGGTAAATGTAACCAAGTTATGACAGC
>JANHFO010005231.1:20651-31574 GCA_032468095.1 Pareas carinatus
TCGGGTAGCTGGTGCCTCCCAGCTGGCTGCAAGAGTGCAAATTCGGAGCGCTGCAGTTTTCAGCTCACCCGATTTCTCTGCACCCCGCTCAATCAGGTAAGGAGCCGCCCGTGGGTGGTTATTTGGGGGTGGGGGTGGGCGATCTACCGTGTTTTTCCGAAAGTAAGGCATTTCCCAAAAATAATATTTTCAGGGAGATCTTATTTTCGGGGGATGCCTTATATTCCAGCGAGAGGCAAAAAAGTAAGTAGGTCTTATTTTCAGAGGATGTCTTATTTACGGGGAAACACGGTATAAGAAAGGTTAACATTTAACATAACAAAGAGAGTTAATTTCTTATTTAAAAAGGACAAGTTCATAAAACCTCTTTACTTTAAGTAACAAGACATATACAGAGTCAGTTGAAATGTTATAAAATTAGGATACATAAATTAACTAAATGGAAAAAAATCTTAAACATCATATTACATGTAATCAGATATAGTCTGCTACATTTTTCCAGTCAGTATATCAACAAATCCAAAAAGTACCATCCAAAATGTCCCATTTTAACCCTGGTCAAATAAGCTGATGATATATTCCTTATTTTATACAAAGCAATCTTTGTCTATAATTCTTTCAGATGGTTGTTGATGCTTGTTATGAATTTCTTCACTACTTTAAGAAGAGCAACAAATAGATTCTTCCAGGGAAGGTGGTGGACTGAAAACAACTCCACAAAAAATGGAGCTGTTATTTGCAACTGTGAATAGGGAGCCGATGAATAGTCAGTTCTTTGGACAAAAAGAGGATGTGAGATTGCCCAAGCTGTTCTTCTTATGGTTATTTCTCATGAGGACCATAATACAGTAGTCTCCAGGAGAGAGGGGAGAATTGGGAGATCCGTGAGTTTGCCGGAATTGATCCAGCCACAAATGGTGTTTTTTCAAAGGACGCTAAGTTTGCACTTCTCTTGTGGACCACTTTTGAAAATTAACTATTAACTGCTTCAAACAAGTTGAGTAATTTCAAAGTGATAAGATTGGCAAATACTGGGTGAATGCATTCAATGGTTAATATAAGAAAATAAAGATCTATTTTTATAACTGTTCAGAATTTAAAACAAATAGCAAAAAAGCAAGAGTATTGTCTCTGAAAGTTTTAAACAAATTAAAGGCTCAGAAAACACTGAAAAAAATGGATTTTGAATACTAAGTTGTTGACATTAATTTTAAAGAATAAATGCATGTTTGTGGGAAAACATTTTTTTATATTGAAGTCATATTAAAACAAATAACTTACAACATCGTTCAGAGATATCTTTGAGGAACTGCACTGCGAACTATGTTGGGACTTTAAATCAATTATGTCAATTATGCTGTGTCTTCTTGGGAACTCTGTTCCCCAAAGAGAATGTTATAGAAAAAGGATATTCAACAAAATCTAACCAAGAACAATATGAATGAGACTGTGAATAAGAGTTTGTCATCAGATATAAAGAAAGTAATTTTATGAAGCTTTAAAAATTAAAGACTCTTTCGGAAGCAATTCTAACAATTTCTTTTTGCTGCCTTTCTTGTTTTCCTCTGGGCTGAAGCCCTCTGTTTGACACTTGAGATGAATTATCATGGGCTTTGATAGCTTTGCATAACATAGTCCAGTTCTATAACTATGACCACACAGGCTTCATTTTGTAGGAAAAAAAGATAGAAGGCACTCTAGTAATAGCAAACCCAGCAGGAAATATTATATAAACATTCCTAGGGTCATGGGATTTGTTCAATAAGCATACAGAATGGGAACTGAATTTGCAATGCTTTGGAAGAAGTATACTTTCTTTTTTTTACATGAAATATCAATAGGTTTAGTCGGTGCGGTAAAATGATTGTCTTGTAAATGTAAACACATTTGTTGGTTACTATAATAATAACAATCGTAATAGGAAAAGAGAAACATGGGAAGTACAAGATCATTTTTATTTATAAGAGAGCCGCACATACAATAATATGGATGAGAAGACTGGTAGCAGTCACATCTGAATCATTCTTGAGAGAAATAGAAGTAGCTGGAGTAAAAAGTCATTAAAAAGACTTACTTCTAAATAAAAACCTATTTTTTTAATTGGTATGTTATTATCTAATCTCTTAAATATTAGTCAGTGAAAAAAATATTGTTCCAATTACCCTTCCTTCTTCAGGGTAATAATGACACATAAAAAGGTTAAGATCCAAATAGCCAATTGTGTATTTTGGCATTTTGTGAAACTGTGGATTGGTGCATAGTCTAGAGGGGTTTTCTTTGAGTGGGATGCATGGACAGTATAAGTAGTCCTTGACTTATGACCACAATCGGGCGCAAAATTTCTGTTGCTAAGTAAGACATTTGTTAAGTGATCTTTGTTCCATTTTACAAACTTTCTTGCCACAGTTGTTAAGTGAATCACTGAAGTTGTTAAATTAATAACATAGTTGTTAAGTTAATCTGGCTTCCCCATTGACTTTGCTTGTCAGACGTTCGCAAAAGGTGATCACATGACTCTGAAACCCTGCAACCGTCATAAATATAAGTCATGTGATCATGGGGATCCTGCATGTGTGAAAAACGGTCATAAGTTCATTTTTTCAGTGCTATTGTAACTTTGAACGGCCACTAAATGAACTTTTGTAAGGAGAACTACCTGTAATTCTGCTAAAGCAAAGAGTTGGTTCATGATTCCGGATATCGTCAAAATTTGAAGTCAAACCGCAAATTAAATTATTCTTTGTTCGAACAATCAAAATATTTTAAATCATGGAATGAATTTTATATATGGTTGGAACAAGGTGGAAACAAGTAAATACAGGTTAGATGGAAGAAGGGGAGTTGACAGAAGATGATCATTACCCAATATATAATGGAACAGCAGAAGTAGAAGTAGGTGAAGAAGGAGGATAGAAAAGGAAGGTGGAAGAATATGGAAATACAGAAGTAAAGAGAGAGTATACAGAACAGAAGGAAGAGAGAAAGGAAGAAAGGAATAAGAAGGTAGAAGAAGGTAAGAAGAAGGTAGAAAGAGGAAGGCACAGCTAGAAGGTTGAACAAGGAAGTTAGGAAAGTAATCACAAGCACACCAGGAGGGGTAAAGCAGGACCAAGAAATAGAGAAGGGAAAGCTGGTAGAAAGAGGAAGAGAAGGAATAAGATCCATAGGAGGATAAATAATTTAGGAGAAAGGGAAGGACAAGATAAGAAGGATAGGCAACTAACACACAGGAATTTTAAAGTAAGAGAAGTTACAAAATTGGAGGATTAATATTTTTTAAAAAACTGTGAGAGGGAATAGGCAGATGAAGGAAACAAAAGGATGGAACAAGAAGTAGAGAAGACTAGGAAGATAAAGAAGGGAAAGGAGAGAAGACAATAAAGAAAGGATTTTTTAACACTTATAAATACTATAATAATTTAAAAAAGGGACTAAGACAAATCGATAATGAGAGAATATGTTAAACTGTGATTTTGTAAAGTCCAAAAATCATACGGCTGAATAAAGGAGAAGGAAAGCTCCAATTTGGATAAGTTATATAGGAATGTCAATGATTGACGGACTTATAAAAAAAATGTTCTTTGTTCTTGGACTTTTTGAACAGCAGGTTGCATGAGGAAAAAGTGGTTCATTATTGCAAGAAAAAAAAGACTATATGGTTGATTATGAAAAGAGATAACATGCTGTTAGTCCCTTTGTATCTACAGGAAAAATACAGAATCAGTCTTCTCTAGGTTTCATATAAATATGTAGCTAGCTACAGTTGTATATACTGTTATATAGACAATTTTAGGGAAACAATGAAAGCTTCCCCTGCTTAAAATCTAAATATATAGAAGAACAGAGCCACTGTTTTAAGATTAACAATGCAATAAGGCTTGCAGAAAATTTTAAATGTAAATTTCCCAGAGATGCTGGAAGTCACATGGTATATAGATGTAATGAATTGTTGTTATTATTAAATATTTGGTAGTAAAAAAAAATAAGTTTTGCAATTTCTGCCCCCAAATGTACTCTCTACAGATCTTTCTCTTGATAATTTCCTTTTGACGAGACTTCCAAATGGCTTTTAAAGGGGGATCTCAAGGATTTCTCCGTTCCCAAAATAAATGCACACTAACTCTATTTTTTAAAAAAAGCTATAACATTACCCTCCCAAATTGGTTTTGAAAGTCAGACTGTATACAACTATGTGAAGAGGGGGGGACTTACTAGGTATGGTTTGCTTTTTTTTTCTTTTTAAAGGTTTATCATCCTTTGGTGATTGGAGTATTTGCCAATTACACAATATAATTATTTGAGGATTTTTTTAAAAATGAACCTTGAATTCCTTACCATTCTCAAAAAAATCTGAATCTGTTGCCTCGTATAATAAAGTGCAGCGGAGCACAAAATGCTGCAAGCAATATAAATAATTAAAGTATGTGATTTTCTTCCCCACCCCCAGCTCCCTTTTCACTTTTGCTCTCATCTATAGCACATCTTTCTTTAGGCTACAGTAATTTGTGTTTGATCTAATTCTATGAAGTGTATAACAATAAATTTAGTGAAATTTAGCCTCAGGATTGTAAACACTGACACTTCTTACCATACGCCAATGTCATTTTAACACAGCCGAGTTCTGTTTTGTTTTATTTTTTTAAATCCTTTTAATGAGAATCTTTCTTGGAACACTTTCCCCTCTTTTTCCTAAGAATTTCTAGAGATTTGATAATTCTTTTGTGTTATTTTTTTTATTTTAAGGTGCCGCTATATCATCTGCAATTGTGATAGCTTCTAGGTGTCTGCTAAAAGATTTCTGAAAAGTAGCATTTTAGTTTTATATGGTGCTTTCTAAATTATAAACTAGGATGGCATACATAACACTATAGGTAGTCCTTGATTTACAACAGTTCATTTAGTGACTGTTTGAAGTTACAATAGCACTGAAAAAGAAATTTAGGACTACTGGCTATTGCAACTTCCCCATGGCCATGTAATTTACATTTGGATGCTTGACAACTGACTCATATTTATGACGATTGCAGTGTCCTGGAGTCATGCAATCCCCTTTTGTGACCTTCTTACAAGCAAAGTCAATGAGGAAACCAGATTCAAATACTAATTTAGGAACTGCAGTGATTCACTTAACAAATGTGGTGAGAAAAGTTGTAAAATGTGGTAAAACTCACGCAACAAATTTCTCGCTTAGCAACATCAATTTCGAGCTCGATTGTGATTGTAAGTTGACAACTACTCATACATTGGCTCAATTCAAACTGTTGGTTATCACAGCAACACACATGTTTGCCTTCATCTGTTGGTTATCAGCTTTAACACTTGGCATGGCATGGGATCAGCTTATCTGAGGAACCATCTCACCCCAACTCAGCAGCCTGCTCTTCTTAGTACAGCAGAAGGGTGTGCTGCAGGCCTTGTCAGTCAAAGAATTTCAGCTGGTGGTATCTAAGAGAGCCTTTTCTGCCATGGCCTCAGCTCTTTGAAATATTTTGCAGCCTGAGGTGAAGTCGGTCCCACCCTTTGGCCTTCTGGAGGTACATCAAAATCTGGCTTTACCAGTTGTTTTGGGGGATCTTGATGGGGTTGCTCTATGTTAGAGTTGACTGGTGGACCCACAGGAAAGATGCCATCCCTATACCGATCTTGCCTTCTTGCTTTTTATCTTTCTATCTAATATTTTTAATATTTTCAATGATTTTAATTCTAAGCCACCAAAAGTTGCTTTGCAAAGTGAGATGGGTGGCATATAAATTTAATAAACAAACAAACAAACAGCCTCATTTGGATCGGGCAGGTGGGGGCTGTGACCTTCCAAATGTGGCTGAACTATTTCTGGATTGAACTCCTTGATAATCTATCCCTACAGTCAAGTTATAAATGAGTAGCATTTATATGGGGCTATTGTGAACCATTAAGAGGTTGTAGAGTATTTGGAGATTATTACTTTCTACCTGTCTAACAACGAACTCTCCTTAATAAATTGTGAAATAAGCAAATACTCTGTCTTTCAGCAGATTTATAAAGCTGATAAACTCTACACAGCTCATCAACAAATAAAGTGTAGTAACATATAATAATATTTGTATACACCCTCTATAATATTCAAGTTTGCCTGGGGCCAGTTTTAATATCTGTATTTGTGTAATGTGAATAAAAGGATCAGGACAAGAGGTGTTTGGATACTAAGTTGTCCCAATATTCAGAGAACTAGAGATGCTTCACAAGACTTTATAAAGATTGTTTAACCATGTAAATCACAATATTAATTATAAATTTACTCAATCTGAAATTGCACATTTCCTAATTTTGATGTAAAGATACAGTAGTTTAATAATTCTTATGATCAATGTAGTCAAGCAGTAATTTTTTCCCATAATGAATGAATTCTCCATGTAATAAAACATAAAATTTAAATATACAGGTATAATCCAACGATTCATTTTTTCAATATTATCCAAGTTTGTAATCTAAATGCTTCATTTTTAGACTAAGTTAAAGTCTCAATTGAATTGCGCTTGATTTTCAGTGGGTACATGTATCTATCCAAATTGTTGGTTTTTTTGCCACAATGCAGACGTCGATTTTATTTGTTTGTTTGTTCAGTTTATACAGTTGCATGATTATGGGATATCATAGAGTTAAAACACACACACACACACACACACACACCTAAAATCATACAACAAAATTCATTTAAACATATTAAAAGCAATAAAAACTATTAAAATGATAAGAACATAATCTGTGAGAGTGCAATCTAATTTGCTAACGACATGGACATTTAGTAGATTCTACCTCACCATTACTCGATCCCCAGGCAAGATGGCAAAACCCACTGACTTCAGGCCCTACAAAATGACCAGAAGGGTAGGAGCCAATCTAAGTTCAGGGGGACTGATATTCCAATACATGTTTTCCATAGCCTTAGTGTTTAATTCCCAATCTTGTCTACAGCACAGAATTTTGTGTTGGCCTCTCAGTTAAGAATTAATCAGGACTGACCCTGGTCCCCTCCAAAAGTCCTCGGTTTGCCCCTGCTGCCTTTTGTGCTTGAGTTGGCAGGGTTTGCCAAGCAACCTTCATTCATGAGTGAAGCACCCTTTTGGAAGTGAACCTGAGGTACTCCAATCCTTGATGCAGCTGCTTTGAGGTTCTGCCAAAGTCGTGCTTATGCATGCACAGAATTTCATTCCAATAAGAGACTGATGAAGCAAACTGGTGACTGTTTTCTTGAATGATGTTAAAACACCTTCTCCGTGATACTGCCTTCATCACCTGCAATTTTCTAGTTTGTCTTCAATGGCACCTCACCTACTGATGGGCCGGTTATTTTATTTAATGAAGTATATGCCAAAGTGCATTTTAAAAAATCCTCTCATTTTTCCACAGAGGATTCAAAAAACAAAACGGGCATGGCCTCATTACTGAATGCATTTTTAGTTGTTTCAAAAAAGAATGTTTGCAAGTAATTTTTATATTTATTACAGTAGTCCTTTTCCCAGTCTGTGTAAAGAATAAGCAAAGTGTTTTTTTTAAAAGAAAACCTAGGTAATAAAATGAATCAATTCTTGTAAAAAGAAGAAATAACTAACATATATAGAACTATGGAAACATATTTTTCAGCACTATGCAGATCAGTGAGCTAAGCCTGACTTGATATTCCAGGGCTACAAACAGGATGACACTACTGGGACAAACAATATCCCATAAGAATTATTTCCCATTATGGCATTTCAGAATGGCAAAATATACTTTGAGGTTACAAGAGACATCTGTAGTTTTCAGTGTTGACTGCTACTGATGAAGATAATCAAACCATCAAGTGGTCTGCGTGCCCTCAAAATATACAGATGTAGTGAGGAGAGGAATATAGGAAGATTGAAAAAGGTCTCAAACTCTACTGAATTCTGATAATTTTACTGGGAGAAAAGCAGGTCCTGAAAGTGTTACCTGATTATAACGGATGTTAAATGAAAACCTTAATTTTCAGTGTCTAGCAGATAACTTTACAATGCATGTTTTTTTTAAAAAATAGATAACTCTAACCTCTTTAAAGTAGCTCTGAATAAGAGTGTACACCTATGCATGTAAATGCAGAATATAAATTAAGGGAAAATAGATTGAAATAAGACAGCTTTAAATTGGAGGAAGAAACATCAATAACCTGTGCTATGCTGATGATACTACCTGATAGCTGAACCTGGATCTGCAAGCAGTGAAAAAATAGGATTAAGAATAAATGTAAAGGAAACCAAATTAATGACAACAAGTAAAACTGTAAAGCCATAGAACGATTGCTTCTGCCTTTTAGGATCAATAGTAAAGGAACAAACAGTCCAGAAATACATCACAGACTAGTATTTGGTACAGCAGTCATGAAGGCCTTGGGAAAAAAAATATTCAAATGCATGTTTATATCTTAAAGATCGAAATCGTACAAGCCATGGTATTCTCAGTGACATTCTATGGAAGTAAAAGTTGGACTTTAAAGAAACACAAAAGGAAAAATATTAATGCTTTTGAACTTTGGTGTTGGACAGGACTCCTGACAATATTGGGGACAGCCAAAAAAGTCAAACCAATGGATCATCGAACAAGTCATCCCAGATTTCTGGCAGCAGCCAAAAAAGCTAATACAATCCTTGGTTGTATAAGCCGAAGCATAGAAGGCCAAAACCATGTGAAGTATTAGAATCACTATATAAAGCCTTAGTAAGACCACACCTGGAATACTGCATCCAGTTTTGTTTTCCACATTATAAAAAAGATGTTGAGACATTGGAAAAAGTTTAAAGAAGAACAACTGAGACGATTAAAGGCCCGGAGACTAAAACTTATGAAGAACTGTTGCAGGATTTGGGTTTGGCTAGTCTAAAAAAAGAAGGACAAGGGGTGACATGACAGCGATATTCCAGAATTTGAGGTGCTGTCACAAAGAAGAGGCAGTCAGCTTATCTTCCAAATCACCAGAGGGCAGGAGAAGAAACAAGGGATGGAAACTAATCAAAAAGAGAAGCAACCTGGAATTAAGGAGAAACTTCCTAAAAGTGAGGACAGTTAACCAGTGGAATAGCTTGCCTTCAGAAGTTGTAGGGGCTTTATCACTGGAGGTTTTTAAGAAGAGACAAGACAGCCACTTGTCTGAAATGGTAGAGTGTCTCCTGCTTGAGCAGGGGGCTGAACTAGAAACCTCCAATGTCCCTTCCAGCTCTGTTCTGATTGATTGAGTTCTCACTCAAGGCACAAATGTCCAGGCCCAGATTATCTGACTTCAGACATGTTATGCAAACACCCAACTCTTCAGAAAGGTGTCTAATGCAGGGAAAGGTATAGAGAAAGAGAAGAAGAGGAAAAGTAGCAGCAAAGTCGATAGTCTTGATTGCAGCAGCAAGAAGCGTCATGTTGGGACATTTGAAATACCAGGTTAGGAATAAATTTCTTAGAGAAAGTCTGTCTATGTGGTCGCTAAGAGTCGAAAACGACTCAGTGGCACATAAACAATGAAAGGAGCAAGAGAACAAAATGTTGCTTTTCTGTTGTAGATATCTTATTCTGACACTGATAGAAGGAGGCAGAAGTCAAGGGCAGAGATTTAATCACATAATGATCAGGGCTGGAATTTAAAATGGGGCACATCATTAGTATGTTAATTAGCTTTTTTCTTTCCTTGCCAGCTGCTAAGCTTGCAGAAGTAGCACAGAGCAGTGGGCTTAGCAAATATATTTATCCTTTGATCTGTGTATGCCTTGCAGGGGAAAAAAAACCTGTGGCATATTTGGAATGTGTTACTTCCTTTTGAATAAGTATGGCCTTCGTTTATGATTTAAAGATCCAAAGCAGTCAGTACGTGCAATTAAGCTCGTAACTCCCATTGCATGTGAATTTGGCATTTTCTCCTGCCAAAATCCCACCTTCTGCTTTTATTTCAGAAGCTCTGGAGGTTTATTGGTGACTGCTCACATTGATGCCACAAGTTAAAGTATGTGCTTGGGATATCACTTAATGTAGCTATTTCAGCATGAACGGAAAGTTTACTGAACTCCATTCTTGAGTCTTTTCCAAACATGCAAAGGGACCTCTGTGTTTCTTCAAGACAGTTGACATAGAAGAAGCAAGTTATGAAAATGTTTTATGGCAGCTTAAGAGCACATTGATATATTATAGATTCAGGAACAACATCATTCTGCCAAGAAATTAAAATAAGCAGGAAGCAACTAAATGTAAACTATGTTTTGGTCTTTCAGAATGCACCGTTACCTGAAGTCACCTTTCTTCCCCGAAAATATGGTCTGCCCGAAAATGCCATGGTAGAATTGCTGAGCCAGAACGCCTTGCTATTATTCTGTTCTCCCACCATCTGCATTAAATTAACTTTAGTAAATCCAGCATTGGTGTGCACACCATACTTTTTTCTGGAGGAGTATTGCATGGTCAACCTATTGTTGCAACAGCATTGGTAGGCTCAGCTGTTTAGACTTAATTACAGTGGTCACAGTTGGAAGGGTTTTCTTATTTTGGGGTATCCTATATTAGGAGGTTTGACCGAAGGCTAGTTTTACGATAAGGACTGTCAAAACAAGAGCATTGAAATCAAGTATCAGCTTTGAAGAGATAAGTTGTCCCTACTTTGGAGGAAACTATTCTGTTTCTGCTTAAGAGTTTTCTGTCTATAGGATTTGCAAATTTAGAGAAATTTCAGGGTTTTTTTGTGAGGCGCCAGGCCTTTTCTGATTATAGAAGGGAGTAACTACTCCCCCTTTCACCTTTCAGCCCCAGCCTAGGAGATTTGCAGGTCTGTTAAGCAACCAACTTTTTTATTACAATAAGAAGCTTTTACAAGCAAGCAAAGATTTTCTTTCTTTCTTTCTTTCTTTCTTTCTTTCTTTCTTTCTTTCTTTCTTTCTTTCTTTCTTTCTTTCTTTC
>JANHFO010005231.1:37157-48312 GCA_032468095.1 Pareas carinatus
TGTGGCAGACCGTCCAGGGCATATCCAGAGGTAAGTGATAGGCCGGAACCTGCCCATAGGTTATGCCGACAGTCCCGAAAAGTCTGAACTCAATCGGTTCAGTACTTTCCGGGATCACTTACCAGGCACAAACGGCATTTCCTTTTTTATATATATAGATTTATTCCCAGGTGGCAATTTTCTTTTTTGACCCAGAGTCCTGCTTCCTTGAATTTGGTGAGGACTTGTTTCACCCTGCTTTGTAGTTGTGTGGGGTCTGATGTCATGATTAGCACATCATTGAAATATGGTGTGACCTCCGGATTCTGCAGAGCATTCTTTCCATAATATTCCAGTTCAACGCTGACCCCAAACTGCAATCTATTGCATTTGAACGTCCCTCGATGGGTTACAATTGTTTGGACTTCAGCTGTGATGCCATCTACTGGCAACTGCTGGTAGACCTGGGACAAGTCTAGTTTGGCGAATATTTTCCCTAACCCTAGGGAGTGCAGTAGATGACGCACAATTGGAACTGGATACACGCTCTGCTGAAGTGCCTTATTCAGTGTACATTTATAGACAGCACATATTCGCACAGATCCATCCCCCTTTACTGGAGTTACTATGGGGGTTTCTCCTCTCACGTAGTCAATGGGTTCCAGGATTACCTGCTGGATTAGTTTGTTCAGCTCTTTATCTATGGCGGATTTGAGCGAGAATGGAACTTGGCGGGGTTTGAGTCTAATGGGTGCTATTATTGGGTCTAAGTTAAAGGTAATAGGTGTCCCTTTATACCTGCCAAGGTCTGGCCGAAAGACATCCTGGCAATTCCATATTAGCTCGTCCATGTCCATTTTGTGGATTGCCTTGACTTCCTTTAAGCCAGCGATACTTAGGCATAGGTCCTCAAACCAGTTCAGCCCTAGCAGGTTCGGCAGTCCTTGTTCCATGATTAAGATGGATAGCCCTGGAAGTCTTCATATTTCACAGGAAGGGATATTCGCCCCAGGATGTGGATTGGGTTTCCTTGGTAGTCGATTAGTCATGCGATGTTCTTCTGTAGTTGTTGCCATTTGATCGTTGGTGTTAGTGTCTTCAGTGTGTTCCAGGCCATGACTGATACGGATAATCCTGAGTCTACTTTGAGCTTGCATGGGCAACCTGCTATTGTGACTTCTATTTTTACTTTTTCATGGGAGGGGACTTTAGCCATGTCTATTCAGACTTGGTAGGTTTCAGATGGCCTGTGTGATTGCTGATGCTGCCTCGAGTCTCTCGGTTCGGTCAGGGGCCTGGGCCTTGTTGGTTGGTTCAGCCATTCCCAAGACTGGCAGTATTGGTGTTGTTCTGGCCTCTCCCATGATTGGCGGTTGGCGGAGTATGGGTGGGCTATCGGTGTTGTTGTCCTCTATCTGGCAGACCTTCTCTATGTGTCCTTTCTTCCCACACCTCTGGCATCAGGCATCCTTGAACCTGCAGACAGCTCTCGTGTGGGGTCCTCCGCAGCCTGTGCAGGCACTCCTGCCTTGTTCTTGGTTGCCAGGTTCTGTGGACCTCCCAGTCATCACCAACTTGGTCGTCATCTGATTCGACGTATTCGGCCTGGGGGGGGTGGAGGGTCAGTCGTTGCTGCGGAGGGGTGTCATCAGTTCCTGCATCAACATTCCTGCATCGTTGGAGCTCTCTGCAACCCGAGCTTCTTGGATTGCATCTTCCAGTGTTAGCTCTGAGCACACTAACAGGTGCTTCTGTAGGGTGTTGTCCCTGAGCTCGAAGAGGAACTGCTCCAGGATACCATCATTGAAGTCTGGGTACTTGCAGTGGACTTCTGCCCTTCAGATGGCTGTGGCAAAACAGTTAATTGATTCACCCTTCAATTGAATCCTTTTCCTCAGTTTGTAGCATTGTATGTATTTGGAGGGCTGAGGGATGAAGTGCGCCCTTAGCTTCTCTTGGAGTTCCCGCCACAGGATAGAGTGTGCTGGTTCTGGAGCTGTGTTCGCTTTTGCCGCTTTGAATACCTCCATCCCGCAGTGATTGAGGAACATGGTCCTCAGCCTCATGTCTGATAGATCAGTTAACTCATTGGACATGAGGAAACAGTCGAACCATTCAATGAACATGTCCCATGGTTCGGTATCGGGGTTGAAGGGGTTGAGTGTGTGGTATGTGCCGGCCATTGCTATGGTTTTTTTTAAAATCTGTGCCTAAATTGCTTTCTCAGTGATTGTTAGTCATGTCTGTTCATGGACCGGTTGTTGATTGCTTGGATCTGATTGGGCAATCTGCCTCCAGCTACTCTGACAATGCCAGAAAAAGGGAACTTCATAGATATAGTTCAACACTACTCATATGCCATCAGTGAAAGTAAATAAATATGTGACAATATGTGACAATAACAAAATGTGACAATAACATCAGACTGTGCAATCCTTATGGTTTTGGCCTTCAGATTAGAATAAACATACCAGCATTAAGTTCCTTGCTTGTAAATCTCTGGAGGAGAGTAAAAAACTTATAGAATTTGAGAAAAGTATGTATGGAGTTCAGTTTTTTTTAACCATAGGCAAGTTTCTAGTTTTTGTACATTCTGACTAAATAATCCAAACCACCCAAAGATATGCAGCAATATAATCTGCATTATTAACAGAATATGCATGATTCAGCTTTTGGACCTGCCAGAATTTGGATTGCCTAGGAACATATAGTTCTGCCCTTTGGATTGCTGAGTATTAAAGAGTCACTCCATGGGGGCTTATTCTTCATAATCATGGTTGATGCAGGGCATTTTGTGGAAATGTACAAAATGGTGCTGCTGTCCTGTTTATAAATACTAGTTGTTTGTGCAACCTTGGGCATGGAACAGGTCCTCCCAGTATGCAGTCTATTGGCCTAGGATACCTCAGGATAGATAAAGGGAAGCAATACACTGTTGACTTAGAAAGATGCAGGTTGTCCTGTGTTATACAACAACAGAGCTCTCAATAATTTGTCACTGCTCACTTAATGCTGTGCTTGGTATCCTTTCCCTAACTGTTCGTCCAACTCAGCAAGTTATTGCAACAATGGAGCAATGCATATGCACACACAATACTTCCTAGATTCTGTAGCCAGGATTAGATACCTCTCAAATATTGACTCAGTGGGTTTTTCCAAAGGCATTACCTACAGCAGTTTAGGAGAAGATGACTAAACATCTCTCCAGGCCAGTAGCAAGAAGCTCAAGAGGATACAACTTTCAAGAACAGGTTCCTTTTCTTGGCACTTTTCATCTTCCTCATCTGAGGCAGCCAGTCTCCCTATAGTGGGCAGTGGCTTATGGATGTGATAAACTTCACATGGATCCCTGTGCAAATTATTTTTTTCCCCACATAACTTGAATCTGCCTAAATGAGAATGTGTGTGAGGATATTGATAAGAGCTTCAGATGCATTTTATCAATGCTAGAAGATGAAGAATGGACTGAAAGGGGATAGTCCTAGTTAAGGAACCCACTTAGTAGAAGGCATAGAGAATGATAGTAGCAGAAGAAACCTTGCCTTTCCATTCGGAGATTTTTTTCTTGCTTTTCTAATTTTTTACTGTATCTTTTTTCCCTCACCCCTTTTCTCTGGGATGCTTTTTGATTTCCTTTTGAAACGTATTGCTTAAATTCCATATTGTGTTTGTTGTACAGTTCCCATGTCAGCTTCACTCTCTTTTCTGGATTTTATCCACCAGCTAAATAATTATGATAAATTCCCAAGATTTTAAAAAACACTATTACTTTTAGTATCAGCATGTGCCAGATCAGGCAAAGGGCTATTTGGAGTTTCAGCAAAGGTTTGGATAGTTTACTCCCAATAAGTGGGTCACCCATCTGTAATTGAGAAAGAAACCATCACATTAAATGAAATGCTTCTAACCATACTAGGGAATGCTGAATGCCAGAATGACTTTATCCACAGGGACCGAGTGGATCTTCAGTAGCTGTAAATATGATATAAACATTGACATGGGAACAAATGAGTGAAGTAGCATAATACATCACTGATGACACAGCATCTAAACTGCAGTGTAAATTTATTCACAACCATGTTTGAATCCAATCAATCTGACTGAGCACAATTTTCTGTTAGCAGCAAAGTTGCTTCAAATGGCACATTGGTGGCTTGTTTGGCAGGGCAACAATTATGCTATGTTTTTCAAAGACAGAAAAAGAATCTAAGCATCTTTACATTGATCATTTTTCTTTTGAGCTGTGTTGCATCCATGCTATTCCATGAGGGAAAATTTCAAGCCATGATTCTTGAAGACTCCTTAAATTGCGTTTTTCATATAAAAAGAGAACAGTCAGCATTCAGTGACACCCCTCCCCCAATAAGATGACGTTCAAGCCCCATTATCTTGGTTAGGGTCAATGTAAGTACCCAGTCAAAAAAACCAAAGAGAATGATCTTATGCAGGGTATCATCCCTTCAAGGTAGACCACACTAGTCAAAGACATACAGGCCAATACTACTTTTATTATAAAGTTACAGTCACAAAATATTGCAAGTTTGTGTATGCTTTCAACTACTCTCCCTTTAGTTTTGTGATAACTGGGGAGAGCCTTGTCAGGTGACAGTTCTGTCTCAGACTTAGTTTTCTTTTACCTGAATATTGTCTTGTTAGCAGTTCTTTCTCTTGTTCTTCAAGGTTACTCTTTCTGTCCATTATAGAATGCTGGGAATCATATCTTGATGTTTGATACATGAACATAAACCTTCATGAACTCATCAATAGTTTCTTAGCAAAAGGAAGTAGAAAAGCCATCTTAGAAAAAAGCAATAGGGGAGACCAAAGGTTGAATTCAACTTGAGGGAGATTTCTCTTTGGGAGTTGTTGTGGCCTGGTGATTAAGATGCTGGGATAAAACAGTGAACTCAGTTTCAAGTCCATCTTCAGCCATGAAAGCTCAGTGAGTATCTTTGGGCCAAATCTGACACACAGCATTGTTGGGGGGGAATGGAAGGGGGAGTTCTATATGTGCCACCTGTACCTCCAGGAATTGCTGGAAAAAAGTCAGGATAGAAACATAGAAACAGATAAATATGTTGCTTTCTTTTCACCTTAAATATGCACATTTCATAGTCTAGGGTATTAAACTGGTGTTTCTCATTAACGTGCTAATCATGTTTAATCCTCCTCCCTCAGCATTTTTAAATAATCAAGGTAAAACTAGGTGTCTTTCAGTTGAGCATTGAACTATATTAACTATATTTGCACCTCTTATAAAGAAATGGTGTTGAAATGAGCATTTACAATTAGAGGCAGGCCATCTTTTTTTAAAGATAAATTATTTGTGGGTATGTTGAGGGGTAGAGAGGGGAGTCTCAGAATTGCCTGGGACATGGTGGTCAAGTTACAACATCACTGAAAGGGCTTGATATATTATTCCCCCTTTGGCAAGGACTTAAGGAAGCTTAATATATATGCAATATTTCCTTTTATTTTCCCAAGATCCAATGTTATCTAGTAGTTAAACTATTAGGCTGAGACTGAGCAGACCAGGTTGAAGTCCCGTTTGACCACAAAATATCCTCAGGCCAGCCTCTCAATTAGGTCCATAAATAAACATTTAAAAAAAATAGCCACTGAATCCAGGCATTTCAAGGCTCAGGGTTACAAGTAAGCCATTGGTTCCCTCTCTCTTCCCCCTGCCTCACTGGTAAATTGGCATAGGGGAAAGAGGAAAGCCTCTCTCCTTATATCTTTTCATACATGTGCTGAAACTGTGTACAGCTTTGAATCTGAAGGGAACACAGTGTTTTAGAGTGCCTAGAAAGCCCCATATAATAGTCACTGGTGGTTCCTTAGAACCCCGTTCCTTTTTCAAGGTCTCATGACTGCCTTCTCCAGGAGCAATCGGATACCAGAAATAGGCACTTTAGGTTTAAAGAGTGGCTGAAAATGCTGCCTACATTCCTTGCTCTGAAACGGCCTTTTCCCTTCACATTTCCAACCCTGCCTAGTCACTGCCATGGGCACCCACTCAGGTGGGAAAGAGAGTCAAATGATGAAAGGAGCATCACAAGATTGCCAGGCAAGGGCCACTCCTGATGTATGTATGGGTTACTTATATAAGGGATGAAGTTTGTGTTGCAACATTGCCCAAGCATATCGAGATACCAAATGAAGGGAAATCCATACAATACCACAGTGGATGCAGGAGGGTTACTTTAATGCTTGCAAAAAGGCATGTGTGAGTAACAGAAGAATGGAGTTGGAAGGGACCTTCGGAGGTCTTCTAGTCTAAACGCCTGCTCAAGCAGGAGACCCTATACCAGTGATGGCGGACCTATGGCACACGTACTGCAACAGGCACACAGAGCCCTCTCTGCTGGCATGCAAGCCAAGTCATCCCGGCATTGCCCCAGAACTGAGCATGCTCAGAAAGAGAGTAGCGGCGTTAGGTGATGACATCACGAGCTATGACTCATTAGGCACAATTCATCCGGGTACTTGGTGTCTGAAAGGTTAGCCATCACTGCCCTATACCATTTCAGACAAGTGGCTGCCTAGTCTCTTCCTAAAAGCCCCCAATCAACTTTGTTGCTTTTCTCTGCACTCTTTCCAGAGTCTCAATATCTTTTTTATAATGTTGTGACCAAAACTGAATGCCCAGGTGTGGTTTTTCTAAGGTGTTATAAAATGATTTTAATACTTCTCATGAACTTGATTCTATACATCTGTTAATGCAACCTAGGATTGCATTAGCTATATGGTGCTGAATGCACACTGCTGGCTCATATAGATGAAAAACTATAATGTCTCTGTGTGTAGGAGGGCACAAGCAAATGAGCTTTCAAGAAATTAATACTGCTGGGACTTCCGGTGGTGCCGCAGATGCTGAAAGATGGATTCCTAAGGTCCGTCAGCCCCGTGATCGCATAAGCCGCTTTTGACAGCCAAAAACCAGCTATCTGGAGGCTGGGAAGCCTTTCCCCGGAGAAAAGAGGGAAAGTTGAGCAGCCAGATTGGGGTAGAGCTCCCCTAGGGCCCCTGAATTTACCTCTGGGAAAGGGTGAGAGCTCCCCAGAAGATCTGACAGAAGCTCCGCATCCAGGACGATTCTGCTGTAAGCAGAACGAAGCGTAGCAACCATCTCTGTACAAGATTTTTAAAAATTACAGCATACTGGGACAGACGGAGCAGGAGCAGGATTCCTGGCAAGTACTTTTTTTTTTAACTTAACTCAGTGGTTTAACAGTTTCCTTCTAAAAGAAAGTGAAAGATACAAAGTATCAAAGATGGCACTGGCTTGAATGAAAGGGTGTGAAAACGAAAGTGATTAAAGCTTTGAAGTAGCGAAAGCCCTTGTTTAAAGCGGAAGCGCTTGTTAACTGTTTAAAACTACTGGATTTTATACCCAAAAGAAAAAGAAAAGACTGATTCTTAAAGAAATTTAAAGTGAAACATTTATATTTGGATTTTTTAAACTCCTTTTCCTTTCCTTAATAAGAAAAGCAAGTTAAGGAAATGTCTTCTAAACAACTGAAGCCTGATCTTCCTAAAAGTGCTGGAACCTCTCCGGCTCAGGCATCTAAACTATCATCCCTGATTGATCCACAAACTATGAATGTTAAACTTTGGCAGAAACTTATAAAAGATACAGTAAGAGATACAGTTAAACAGATAGTAGAACAAACTAATCAAGAACAAATATCTGTAATTAAAGAGGCCATGGATGAGAAGCATGACCAAATAAGAGATGATATAATTTTAGCACTCCAATGTGTGGCTGCCAAGCTTAAGGATTTGGAAGAGAAAGTTGATCATGCCAAGTTGAATACAGATACAGAAGAGGGCGGGAGGAAGAGAGAAGGAAAGGAAAGAGCTTTTCTAATGCCTTCTGTCAGCTTCCCACAACCAGGGCAGTGGGAAAGATAGCAGGAAGGCAGGACACTCCCGCTCTCAATCCTTTTTTTGCCTGCTCATGCCTGCTCATTCAGCTATCTTTGAAATGATAACCCAATAGGTAACGAGCTGTCTAATGTTTTTTATGTTTCTGATCCATTGCAAGCAGGAGATTCTGTGCAGAGATTCTAGCACGTTTCAGCAGAGATCCATGTATGATTACAGTTTGTTCTCTAAATATTGCTGGTTAGATCCAAATTGTTCCTGCTATAAACTTCTGCTAACTTATAGGAAACATGTGTTTTGCCAGCTCCCATCCTGAAGAGAGATGTTATCATTAGACCCAAAAATGTCCCCAGGCTTTGCTGGCTGCTTGGGTATAGCTTTCAGTGCATGTATGTATGCATGTATGGGGAGCACAGAAGCCCACATCTGAAAAGGAGAATCTGAGAAGCTCTATTCTAATAGTAAGGTTATGTTTGTGGTTGCTAGGATATAGTCACATGCATCCCCCAAATTGCTCTGTCTTCATTTCTTGGCACCTTTTAAATATATATATATATGATAGTCTTTAAATGAAAAGATGGATTATTTGTGAGGGTGTACATAGAATTGGAAGATTTTTCAAGAATGTATTGAGAATGACAATAGTTTTGATGGGTGTTTTTAATGTCTCTGGTAAATTATTAATTGCAACAGATGGATATATTGTGCTGATGTATGCTAAAGACTCATCCATGCCCACACATACACAAAAGTACTAGGTTGGATTTTTTGAGAGGAGGTCCAGTTTGCCAGCTCTTACAGAACTTGATGCACACATAAGAAGCTTTTGCACCCCTAACAATTTGTTATGATACAAACCATAATTTGTTAGGTTTGTCCTATAAGGCTGGCTTTAGAAATTCTACAATCTGACAAGAGAAATAACAGTACAGTAGTTAAAAATGAACAGGCTAACACCACACTCTCAAAGTAATCTGTCACTGATTTTATGGAGGACAAAGAAATATATTTTTTCTTGAACAAAGAAATATATTTTCAATGTGAAATAGCTAAATTTCAATTCATGACATTTAGCTCATATGTCCTGTGGCTTGAACAGATTTTTGTAATACAAGATCGTCTTTGTTAATCAACTTACTAGTCCAAGACTATGGCAACACCCAACAACTGTTGATAAATGCCTACTTTTATAGGCAATTATCACTGCCTCTTTCTGTATTTTGTTTTTTGACTTTGCCTGTTCATAATTCCTATCCTCTACAACCATGTGTGCGAATCTGCTTTTAGGTCAGGATAACAACTGATGTATCTGTTGGAGATAGTATCGTTCTGTTTCTTTGGGTTTTTTATTGTTTCATTCCACTGTCTCCTGTGTGGATCATAGAGAGAAAACTAATGGTAAACTTCAGTATGTTTTATATTTTGTGAAGAGGCAGACATTTATAATCCATAGGGTATATTGCTTTTTCTGGATCAATTCTAGGAAATGTCAGCAAAGTTCTGTAGGTATGCTGTAGCCAGATTATTTTCTGAGACCATTTATAGGAAATATGCGACTTCTGTGTAACAATATGAGAATGAAGAGAAATACATTTGATCCCAATTTTGGTATAAAGATAGCTAATGTGCAGTTCTCAAACATTTGTGCAGCCACAATGCACTTGCAAAACCCATAATTTTCACACTATTGATGCAGTTTATAACTCAAAACTAAACCCTTGCTTTCACGGCTGGTAACTGTTGGGCCGTGCTGAGCTTCAAGATTTAGTGACCATCTATAGACTATAAAGCATATGTCCTGACGTTTCACCATCAACTGTGGCTGCCCTCTTCAGAGGCATGCTGGTTTGCCAGACAGACCACAGGGAACTGAGGAGGAACTGACTGGACTGTTTTTATAACCAGGTGACCTGAACTGACTTTATAAACAGGGTGACATCAAGAAAACAATCCATCAGAATCGGGCACAGAAAAAGAACCAATCAGAGACCAGCTTGCATCAACCTGCACCAATCCAAAACCAGCTTGACTAAAGACCAATCAGGTCACTCGACTATAAAGACGGAAGCCCAGTCGGTGCTTGCTTAGTTGCCTGTAGTCAGCATAGCAAACCACCTTCCACCTTTAGCTGGCAAAATGTTCCTAAACCACGGTTACTAAACGCTGAAGCTCAGCAGTGCCAAATTTTTGCTTGCTTCTGTTGCATTGTTTGAGGATAATCTCACAGTATCCATTGAAAATGATCAAGTTGTCTCTCTTACCAAGTAAGTAGGAAAATGTGTATTTTAAAGTACTGCATATGGTAGTTATGTTATATTTAAATTAATCCTGTATGCTGACTAGAACCTATTTTAGTGTGGCCTTCGCTCACGTCTGGAAGCATATTTTGCAGGTTCAGATTCTCCTTTTATTTGCGGATTCAAAATAGATTTATTTTCATTAACTTTAGGTGAGCGTCATCCCAGTCTGTTTGCACTGTAAGAAGAAATGGGTATTTCTCTATGCTGAATTCTGTGTAAAATCCTAATGTGTTGGTACTTAGGCATATAACATTCCTACACCCACATATAATGGAACATCAAGGAGATTTATGACAATGGGAATGTTTTTACAAAGGTATTTATAGATGATGGAAATCACAATTAGGCAAATCAGAACAAGTTGAAAAATCTCATGCATGTTTGCTTTTGTTAATATTTTCTCCAGTTACATCAACATTGTGGTAGAAATGCCTTCCATGCAATCTGATACAAACAATTAAGTTCTTGTTTCTTTAATTTTTATCACTGGGGGCAGACACAGAGTATATTTTTCAGTACAGTGGAATTATGTCCTTGTTAGATTCTTTCTTTACCTGACCTAAAAGTGTACAGATTTGCATTTCTAGAAGTCTTCTGATGTTTTGAATAATACAGCTTTCATTTTATTGTAACCTTTATGGTCCCTAGAAATATTCTACCTGACCTTGCTTGAAAATGGCAAGGAATGTATAATTAAAGTAATAACAGCTTTTTGGAACAGAAAACATACCATTTCTTTGGCACCAGGGGGCAGTGTTGTTGCACTATAAATTGAAAATAAAAATAATTAGTAAATTAAAGGTGAAACTATGAACTTCAAAGTTGGAGCTCTTTTATTAGTTTCACGTGGTTCTTACTGATTCTTGCAAAATGCAAGAGGAAATGAAAAAGAATTGTCTGTCTGTCTGTCTGTCTACCTACCTACCTACCTACCTACCTACCTACCTACCTACCTACCTACCTACCTACCTACCTACCTACCTACCTAC
>JANHFO010005231.1:48412-60395 GCA_032468095.1 Pareas carinatus
TAGCTATCTAGCTATCTATCATCTAGCTATCATCTATGCAAATCACATTCCTCCTTGTTAGTAATACTCTCTTTTTCAATGGCCTGTTTTCAGAACAATAAACTTTGGTTTCAAAACACATTACAGCGGTTGTATTAAAAATTCCAAATTCGTATGTTATTAGTAGAAAGCACCATCCACCATCCTGTGCAGTTTTAAGGAACAGAATGATCAAAGACAGAGTTTCTTTTATATCAAATGACTTGTGAGAAATTCAGTCATGTAGAAAATCTAAGATGTGGAAAGCAAGATTCTTCTATTGATTCAAAGATCTGGTGTATAATCTTGTTGCTCTGAGCTTTGTGATCTGTGAATGGTTTTGCAAAGATAAGTATCAAGTTGTCTCTCTTACCAAGTAAGTAGGAAAATGTGTATTTTAAAGTACTGTATATCGTAGTTATGTTATATTTAAATTAATCCTGTATGCTGACTAGAACCTATTTTAGTGTGGCCTCAAGGAAGAATCATATCTTGGCTTAGGAGGATTATTTTTTTATACCCCATGATGATTTGTTATTGATTTTGTTGTTTAGATTTTTAATGAAGAGGGGGAAAAAAGCCAAGTGGGAGATTATTAAATTCAGTTTTTAATAAACGCAAGGGTGCATGCTCATACTGTAGAACAGTGATGGCTAATCTTTTAGGTATCGAGTGCCCAGACGAGTCACAGCTAATGAGTCATGGCTCATGACGTCATTGCCTGGGGCCACTACTCTCTTTCTGAGCATGCTCAGCTCTCGGGTGATGCTGGGACGACTTGGCTTGAATGCCAACAGAGAAGGCATTTCCTCTCTGCATGCCCGCTGTGTGACAGGTGCCATCGGTTCGCCATCACTGGTGTAGAATCTTCTGAGCTAAACTGTTTGCCCAGGAAATAGCCATGAATATCTCTTCAATTAAACAATAAAGAATGTGCCTGGGATTATGTGGCAGTTGCACAATCTCTGGAAATCAATTGTCTGCTTTAAAAAACGATCACCAAGTGCTACCGTGTTTCCCTGAAAATAAGACACTGTTTTATATTAATTTTTGCTCCCAAAGGAGCGCTAGGCCTTATTTTCGGGGGATGCCTTCCTTTCAGGGAAACACGGTAGATCGCCCACCCCCACCCCCAATTAACACCCGGCCTGGGGCGGCTCCTTACCTGATTGAGCAGGGTGCAGAGAAATCGGGTGGGCTGAAAACTGCAGCACTTCGAATTCACGCACTTGCAGCCAGCTTTGGAAGCACTGCAAGCGTGTGAATTCGGAGCGCTGCAGTTTTTAGCCCACCCGATTTCTCTGCACCCTGCTCAATCAGGTAAGGAGCCGCTCCGAGCCGGGTGTTAATTGGGGGTGGGGGTGGGCGATCTACCGTGTTTCCCCGCAAGTAAGGCATCCCCTGAAAATATTATTTTTGGGGAGGTCTTATTTTTGAGGGATGCCTTATATTCCAGTGAGAGGCAAAAATGTAAGTAGGTTTTATTTTCGGAGGATGTCTTATTTTGGGGGAAACACGGTACATTTGTGCTCCTGCGTACTCTGAATTTCCTTTTCTGAATTATTTCCCGAAGGCTTTTTCGGATGAGGCTCTCTGAAGAGAACTAATAAGTTCGAAATAGATCTATCCTAGTCTTCCTTGATTTTAATTATATGTCAGCACAAAAACATGTAACACAATATATATATATATCTGCATCCGAAGGACAAGAAATACAATGTTTTGCCGCATGAAGAAGAAATTCAACTCATTGGACAGGATGCAAAAAAAAAAATTATACTAAATCATCTTTGAATCATTTTGCCCTCACTCAGTTGTAAAACAGGTAAATCACCCTGGTGCATTTAAGACTACTGAAAATGCACCTTGCGCGGGGCCTGGCTTCCTTTAAAGATGGTTCAGAAGCCGCAGTTAGTCCAAGGTAAGAACAGCGGTCTGGATAATGATAGAGATAGAATAGCTAGAATAGCCTAACCATAGTAGAGGTAGCCCTTGATTTGCAACAGTTCAGTTAGCGATTGTTTGAAGTTACAGCGGCTCTGAAAAAAGTGACTTTATGACCATTTTTTCACATGACCATGGCAGCACCCCCAGGGTCCCATGATCAAGATTCAGACGCTTGGCAACCGACTCCTATTTATGACGGTTGCTGTGTCCCGAGGTCATGCGATCCTCTTTCGTGACCTTCTGACAAGTCAATGGGGAAACCACATTCCCTGAACAACCATGTCACTAACTTAACACCAGCAGTGATTCACTTAACAGCTGTGGTTGCAAAATGGGGCAAAAGTCTCATTTTACAAAACAACTGTCATCATAAAAATGGGGCAAAGGTCACATTAGAACGGTCTTGCTTAGAAACAGAAATTTTTGACTCAGATGTGGTCATAAGTCAAGAACGACCTGTGCTTTGTTTGCTATGTTGGCTAACAATAGGCTTCGGAGCCCAATTAAGTCTGAGAATAGTCTCCCTTGTCCAGATTAGCCTGTCCTCTCTGCACATTCCAAGAAAGACTATTGGGACCATCCTATGTGAGGTGAAAGTAATAGACTAGAAGTACATTTTTTTGTGATGTCACCACTCTCCCCTTTTGAGGCCATGCTGCTTCTACAAGCTTTGGTCACCGGTGGGGAATGGGCCAGTGAATTATTTTATATAGCTTCTTTATTCTAAACCAGGGGTCCCTAACACCTGGACACCGACACTGGTCTGTGTCATGCCAGCAACTACTCCATGCAAACAAGCCAAGCCCCATTCACAGGATGCAGGCAGCACACAAAACCACCACCCCACTCGGGTCCATGGAAAAACCTTTCTCCATGGAACCGGTCCCTGATGCCCAAAAGGTTGGGGGCCACTGTTCTACACCACTCAGAGATTTTGCTATTTTGATGGGTGTCAATTGTTGTTTCTTTAAATACCTGCTGTTGTCCTGTAAATTGCCCAAAGTCTCCTTGTAAGTAGATGTAGAAATAAAACCACATCAATAAATTAGTCCATGTTAAGTAGAGCCCATAGAATCTAGTAGATTTCTTTTGGGGAAGTAAATGACCTCTTCAGCTACTCTTGTTTCCCCAAAAGTAAGCCCTACTTACAGTTTTGCCTCTCGCTGAAATATAAGGCACCTCCCCGATAATAAGGCCTCGGACTTCTGGTTCTGGGCGGCCTCGATGGAAGAATAAGACATCCCCTGAAAATAAGACCTAGCGCATCTTTGGGAGCAAAAATTAATATAAAACTATGTCTTATTTTCGGGGAAACACGGTAGTTTTTTAGGGTGCCACAGCATCTGTACTTTGAAAAATACAAGTATATATTTCTGCTTCATTGTTCCATATCCCGAGGTTTCTCAAATGCTGTTTTGACCATTCAGCTCTCTCAATGAAATATTACTGATTTGCAAACATATATTTTTACAGTGATAAACCATTAAGATTAAGCATAAAAAGGACAAAGTATTAACTCACGTTGATATTGTTCAGAAATTTATATGAGCGCATCATAAATAGAAATCTTGCCTTTTCAAACACTACCTTTAATTTTTATTACTTATTTATTTCTCACATTTTTTGAACCACCCACCTCCTTCCTTAAAAATTTAAAAGAAGTCTTTAGGTTAAATAAATTCTATATCCTTAGTCTTTTCTGCTTGATTACCTGCCTCCTGAAAATGAGATGATTGTATAGATGAGTGTGCTCTTGCAATTTAAAGACACAACAGACGGATTCCTGCTCTTCCCAGTCTATGAGTGAAGTCTAAAATGTGTTTTAGGTGATGTATTGCTGTCTGTTAATAACAGAAAAGTCAATATAATTGCCTTGGACAATAATTTGTTTCAAAACCTATTTGGCAAAATATGTTGAGTTATACATCTCCTTGTTATCAAATTGTGACTTCTTAGTTTGTTAGTAATAAAAGAAATACCAGATTAGGGCTTATTGTATAGCTGTTCTTTCATATATTTCCAAATCCATTGTATTGATTTTACTGTATCAGAGTGCTGCAAATGTCAGTCATTGATTCAGTGGTATATATTATAGTTTCTTCTTGCAAGCAAGGTCACTTCTGTCTCATTCGTTGTTGATTTTTACTTGTAAGGGGCTCTTTCTGCTGACAGTAAAGAATGGATGAGGTGGATCTGTTGTTAAATGAACAATCCATTCCAAATATAAGTTTAGAGTACTGTACATTAAGTATTTTAAAGGTTACTTCACCGTTCAAGCTTTTAGTGCAGTTACATGGATACATGTGTGCATATGCATGTATTTAGATAAACAGACAAGAGGTTCCTGTAAAAGTATAAACTCTGTTTGTGTGTATCCTTGGAGTTAATCTTGCAGTCTTGACTTCTGGCAACCACCTGGATAGTCCCTGCAGTTTTCTTACCAAGATTTACAGAAGTGATTTGCCACTGCCTGCTGTCTAGAGAGAGAGAAAGAGATAGACTGATCCAAGGTTACCCAGCTGGTCTGTGCCTAAGGTAACACTATAATTCATGGTCTCCCAGTTTCTAACCTGATGTCTTAACTACTATACCACAGGGGTTCCCAACCCCTGGTCTGTGGACCGGCACTGGTCCGTGGCATGCCAGCAACCAGTATTTGCAAACAAGCTGAGCCACATCTGCCAGATTCAGGCAGCACATAAAACCAAACCTCCTCCAGTCCACGGAAAAGCCTTTCCCCATGGAGTCGGTCCCTAGTGCCTAAAAGGTTGCTATACCAAACTGGCTCTCAAACTCTGTATATGGAGGGTTGTTACTGTTCATTGTCAAGTGCTGACATGGTAATATAATCATTTCCACATCTTTTTTTTTAAAAAAATCTGTAATTACATAATTAAATCATAAATTCCTTCTGGCTGAGGATTCTGGGAGCCATGGTACCAAGATTTCTGAAGGACACTGATTTGGAATTAGCTGATTTATTGATATTTAGTATGCCTCTGATGGTTGCTGGGACAAGCGAAGAAAAAAAGAGACTACTATAAATCATATCCAGCTTTGGTTTCCCACTGGCATCTGACTGGCTGCCGTGGAAATAGACGTTTTGATGTATTACAAAAATGGTTAGAAATACTATTTAAAATCGGTCACTGAAAAAATATCTGTCAACCAGTGATACCCAATCATATTTTATTCACAGCTAGCTTCCAGAAGATGAAGGAAAGATTGTCCTAACAGAAATTTAAAACGAACCTGCATATTTTAAACTGGCTGTCTATCTGAACTCTGAAAGAGAAAAGAGACATCAGGCAGACCAGGATGGGAGCTCAGAATAGAACAAGCTGTGCTGTTAACTGCAACATCCCTCCCTTCAAAGAGTTTGAGTTGTTTGAAGGTCAGAATGCAAGGTCAAGCCGTAGACTTCGTATCAAGAGAGAATACAGAGAAACAAATCAATAAAGAAAAAGTAACTAGGAAGACAAAGGCAGCAGGGTTGCAAAGCTATCCAGTGTAGTGAATGGAGTACCACCGGTGCAACACTTGGCCGGCTAGAAAAAAGTTGTAAGTATTGCTCATAAGGTGCATTGCTGCCAATGATGTACTAAACCATGCACTTCTGAAAACCAAATGTTGAAAGTCAACATTTTAAAGCTTTTTCTCAAACGTTACCTGCTCCATATCAAAGAAGAGGAGCATCAACGTAGGGATGCAGGCACTGTATAGAAAGAGAAGTAATTTTCTATGTAATACTTCATCTGGGTCCAAACTGCTGACAATTCACATGAATAAAAAGAAGTAAATCTGGCAAGTGCTAAGGAACATCAGATTCAGAATGAAGAATGCTGAGCCATGCAAAAGGACCAGAAAGGAAAGTTACTTTGCTAAAGAAAGAGATTTTGTGCATAGATCCTTCTCTGCAATTGCCAGAAGCATTGGACCAGGAAGGGAAAATAGTAATACTTGGTTCTGAGAGAAGCATTGATTCAGTGGGCACGGTAGAAACGTGGAGAATCACAAGATATGATATCTTCACAGAATTATCAAAATGACAATATTAGGCCAAAAAGTTACTTAGCGCTCATTCCCTTCTTCAGAATGAATAAGTTACGTCCTGGTAAATAAAATTATGGAAGCATCTCAAGAAAAAAGTGTTTCAATAATGGGTAATTTCATTATATAGAATAAATGAATCTGTGTAAGTTCTGATCACAGTAAAACAAATTTTCTGGATAATCAATTGATCATAAAACCCACCAGAGAGCTCTCTACTTAATTCTATGTGATGTCCAGGGTCTACCATGAGATGTAAGTTTTACATAATTAAAAAACTGACTACATTTCTATGTAAGTGGAAACTGCCCAGAAAAATGATAAAGTTTTTTTCAAGTGAAATGCAAGTTCTAGTGATTTCATATGCAACATACCAAAAGTAGTTTACTACTGTCAGCTTCTAGGATGTTATATCTAACTGTGTACATAGAGTGTAATGCTGAGTTTTGCTAATGACCTCCCTGCAAGTACTAATCAGGTTTTAATCCTCCTTAGCTTTCTGAGGTCCTCCATATACATAGATATATACATATATTCATAATGATGATGGAAGAGAAGGAGGAGGAGGAGGAGGAGGAGGAGGAGGAGGAGGAGGAGGAAGAAGAAGAAGGAAGAAGGAAGAATTGTGTAGGATGGTATAAGAATTCCTGCCTTGATCAAGAGGTTGGACTAGAAGACCTTCAAGATCTCTTCCAGGCTGCGATTCTAAGATTCTATGAAAGTGCAAACTACTTACCCCAGATGGAGCAACGATCCAGCTTAGCTACTTTAATTGGTAGAAAAGTAGTAAGCCCATGGTACACAGTGTCAAAATTGATGCATTGATCAACCACAACCATACTCTAGAGTCATACATAGATAATCTATTGGATGTTAAGTAAAGATAGCATACTTCAGATCACATCCATCTAAAGACCTACTTCAAATCTCACTTTTCCGAGACTAATAGCCTACTCCCTGGTTCTCTCTCTCTCCACCTCATTTTATCTGTCACACATGATATCTTAGACTAACCTGTTGACAGAAACATTTTGAAGCTAAAATTGGAAAGCACCTCCTCCTAATGTGATGAGGCTCCAGGAGAAAAAGTAAGATGTAAATGTGATAAATGTTTCGGTGCAGAAAGTATCACCAGCCTATTAAGGAGTGTTAAATGTCAAACTAGTATTAGTAAAGAGATGATGACCCAGAGAGAAAGGAGGTTCTTCCTTGGACATTCTGCCCAGCTGAAAAACCCATCAGTCTTAGTCACTTCAACCCCAATTATTCCTATTTATTCAAATGTCAGACGCTCGTCTCAAGAACACCCTACAAGTTCTTGAGATGGGCATTCATCAATCACTAAGAGGGATCCTGACATCCGCTAAATTAAAAGCAAATACAACAAGGGTCAGAGAATGAAATGATATGTTTCCATGATTAGATGCCTAGGTAAGAACCGTGTTTTACTGAAAATCAAGACTTGGGATGTGTCTTTCATTAATTACTCAAATAGGTTGTCCAGGGGTCCCCATCGCTACCTATGGTTGTGAAAGTTGGGCCTTAAAAAAGCAAGAAAGGAAGAAAATTAACTCGTTTGAGCTGTGGGGCTGGAGAAGATTCCTGCGTATTCCTTGGACAGCAAAAGGGACTAACAAGCAAGTACTGGAGGGCAAGTAATTCCAGAAAAATTGGTTAAGCGATCTCTCCATCTCCATCTCCCTCTCCATCTCCATCTCCATCTCCATCTCCATCTCCATCTCCATCTACCTACCTACCTACCCATATCTCTCATCTCTCTGTCTCTCTCATCTCTCTGTCTCAACAATGATTGGGGGGCGGATGGAAGGATAGGTTCTGACAGGATGGGGTGGAGCTGGAAAAATTATATTTCTTTGCAGTCATCTGGTCCTCAGTACTTTCTCGGAGAGGTGTTGAGATCTCTTGGGGGAGACAGATAAAGCCCCAAGTGGCCTCAATGACTCTCAAAGCAAGTGCTAAGAACCAGATAACTGCAAAGAAATACAACCACCCCTCCCTGTCGATTTCTATGCTAGTCCTGTCAGCCTGAACCCGTGTTTCGAACTTGATAATGCTTAGGAGAAGGAGAGGGAAGGGCTGTCTTAGTAGAGCTGTTTTAGATCTTCTGGATGAAATGCAATGATTTGAGATTGTTGACATATTTCTCTGCTAATAAGAATGCTAGTCCAAGGTCATCTTTACAGGTGGACAGTAACTGTAGCATTCCAAAATGCCTATGATCTATGTACCATGTGACATCTAGTAGTTTTGGCTGTGAGAAAAAGAGCTGTTTAAATTATCTATGCTGTGTGTGGGGGGGGTCCAGATTCAGCTTAGCTTTGCTTGTCCCTGTGATCTCTGTAATAAATCTTGAATGAACTTTTTGAAGATGCCCTGCTTTGAGAGTTTCTTTGAAGGGAATGGTTTGGGGAGATTTGATACCGCCATCCTGTCAGAACCTATCCTTCCCTCCCTCCCCGCCATCCAGTCACAACTGATAAAGCTTCTTGGATGAGAAGCGAAATGTCTTCTTCTTCCTCAAGAAAAAAACAATCCAGTTGTCTTTTGAACAAAACATGTTTGAGACAACTATTACCTGAATGATTGAGAATCTCCACAGACATTCAAAGTAGTGCAAGATTGGAAGATGTGGAGAGACCTGGCCACAAATTGGACATGAATGAATGGATGTCATCATCATCATCATCATCATCATCATCATCATCATCATCATCATCATCATCATCATCATCATCATGTCCATCCATGGATGCTTCAATTCTAGCAGTTCTTTGCAAATCTATTTGCATACATACAGATCCAAAAGACTGGGATACAAATAACATCCCTGTAGATTCTAGAAGAGCTAATTTGTCAAATGACACTGAATGACACTGTTCAGCCGTCTTTTTTAGAAATTTAAAGCCTCAGACCTTTTTAGTTGGTGTTGAGAGTTAGATTTGAACAAGAAAATCCCATCCATAATGCTGTATATGAAAAAAAACCTTGCTTTGTAAAAGAGAGAAACAGCATTTATGTATTAGGGAATAAAAAGTTCGCGCTGGGGGAAATATGGATCACAAAGTGAGCCATGGGGGAAATTGATATGAAAGTGTTTCTCACTTAATTACTTCAACAGTTAGGAGCGCTAGGGAAGCTGTTTGGAAAAATTATGGTAGGAAAAATTTTGAATAAAAACAAATGCAGATTTTGCCACAAAAGCGTTCCTAAAGACCCTGATTGTTTCACCGTGCAAAAGTCAAACCATGTATTGATCCATCCATCCATAAAAGAGAAATCACATTTACAAAATCTGTTTTGGAGATAAAGAGTACCTGCTTACATTATGGAGGTTGTGCTGATTGAAACTCTAGTTCAACATTAGTGATGAAACATCTGCAAGAAAAGAAACAAGCTCAAAGAGCACCAAGGACCCCACTGAAATACTAGTAATTGGATTTTTGTGCTTTGGTCTGGCAGTGATCTTATGATCTCTGAGAGCGCTAATCAACAAAATCAGAATGAAATCAGATAAAATCAAAAATGAGACCATAAGAGAAAGAATTGGGATAGAACAAGAACCAGAATCAGAATAAGAATTTATTTTGTCAAGTTTGTCAGGAGACACAAAGAATTTGTCTTCAGTGAACATGCTCAGTACCTACATACAACTGTGATTACAGTAAAGAAACAATCAAAGATACATTTCATAGACATTTGAATATATAGCCATGATCACGATCATTTGTATATAAAGGCATAGTCATTGCATATATAGGCATAATTAGTTGTGTATATAAGCATAAGATACATTCATAGTCATAAAGTAAGTATAAGCTGCAACCAACAAGCCACGATCTTAAGCATGAATTGTGCATGTAGTGCTATCCCTGAAGGGACCGCCAATGTCCCAGGTCACTCCTTCTTCCTGCCTCCAGTCACGGTTTGGTCTTGCTCCACTTCTGGTCAGGAGCTGGTCCCGGTCTGGTCCTGGTCCACCTCTGGTCTTGCTAGGAGCAGTCCAGGCTACGAGGTCTAAAATCAGCAATCAAAAAGCTCTCTTCCTTCCCACTCTCTGGGCTGCGAGGGCTAAACTCAATAAGCCAAAAACCTCTCTTCCCCACTCTTGCCTCCTCTACTCTCCTAGTCTCACTGCTAGTCTCCTCTTCCTTCCTCCTCCTTCCGCTTTTTCTACTCTCCTCTAAATCTGGCCCTTTTGGCACGAATCTCCTTGGAGACTTGCATCAAACTCTTTCTCTACTTCCTGCCTCCCAACTGGTCTTCCTACACCACTCCCACTGGAACATGCGCACAATGCTTCAGCTGTCCGGTAGTTGATGTACTCCCCTCCCACAGACCCGTGTGTGCCCCGCTGGTCAACCGCTCAGTGGTGAATGCTCACCCTGCCGATCAGCTGTTCAGCTGTGAGCACACACCCTGCCATTAAACCGCTTGGTGGTAGGCACGCCTCTCTCCGCTACATGTATATAAACATAAGATACATTCATAGTCATAAAATACGTATACCTTCACCATGTCATTATGTTATAAAGTGCGAAAATATGTTGCAAAAACACCCTCCACATTAACCCTGTCATGTAAGTTAGCTGTTTAGTAGGTTGATGACATAATTGGTAAGATTGATAATCAATTTTAAACTACATATAAAAACAGTAAATAAAGTGGTTTGCTCAGCTGGAGAGAATGTATTGGGATTTGGATATACAAAAAGTGGGAAAGGTCAGGGAACTTGAGGAATGGCATGGACAGGCTTCCCTCATGACAAACCTGTGCAGAAGCCAGAGCTATGAGAGAAGATGTGTCCATCCCTGTCATTCACAGGGCTTCCATGCTGAGCATAGAGAAGAATCTGGGTCTCTAACCCTCCTGGTTTGAGATCTTCAGAACTATAACATGGACTCTGTCCTTTGTCACTCTATGAAAACAAGAAGCAATGGGTGGAAGCTCATTAGCGGGAGATTCAACCTGGAAATACAAAGGAATTTCCCGAAAATTTGTTTGTTTGAGAAGAGCTCACCTCTTAGAGTTTTGGGTGCTCCATCACTGGAGGTTTTCAAGAAAAGTTTGGCCAACCATTTGCCCAGGATGTCTATGAAGAGTCTCCATCATCCAGGTCACAGTTGTTCCAAAGGGGCTTCCTTAAAAGGCAACTTTGTTTTTCCTGTTTTGTTTCTCATCCAACAACTGAAGAAGCTTCAAGGAAAAATAAAGTCCAGTTGCCTTTTGAAGAAGAACCTATGGGATTTGTCCAGGATGGTATAAAAACAAGACTTTGGGAAGGGTGTTGGACTAGAAGGCCTCCAATTTCCTTTCCAGCCCTATGAGTCTATGGCTCTGTGGCTCTGTGGCTCTGTAGGTCAGTGATTCTACGATTCTACGATTCTATGACTCTACGACTTTACGACTCGACAACTCTATGACTGTCAAATTCCTTTCTAAATCTATTGTGACTGTAAATGAACCAGGCTGTGATCCTTTGGGATTTTGCCATGGTTGGAAGTTGGGAGGAGAGTTGATCTCCTTGTAAACTACAGAGAAGGATGTATGTGTAGAAACGCTTATCAAATGTGGCTGCCCACGTGACACACAGAGAAGCCACCAAGATAATAATCATAGTGATGGAGGAGGAATCTTAATGGCAATCAGCTGAACTGCGCATGAACACCCAAGATGCCTCAGTTTTAGCATTCTTCATCCCAAAGGAAATACTAGCTTTTCTGTAGCCCTTCTAAATCTATTAAAACAACAATCAATTAGTCTATGATATGGATTGGTTGTTTGATTCTTGAACAAGGGAATGCTGAGAACATGACAATGACTCTATGACTCTATGACTCTATGACTCTATGACTATATGACTCCATGGCTCCATGATTCTATGATTCTATGATTCTATGATTCTATGATTCTATGATTCTATGATTCTATGATTCTATGATTCTATGAT
>JANHFO010005231.1:73780-84402 GCA_032468095.1 Pareas carinatus
TGAACTTCTGACAAGCAAAGTCAATGGGGAAGCCAGATTCACTTAACAACCGTGTTACTAACTTAGCAGCTACAGTGATTCACTTAACAAGTATGGCAGGAAAGGTTGTAAAATAGGGCAAAACTCAATAAATGTCTCACTTAGCAATATAGATTTTGGCCTCAATTGTGGTCATAAGTCAAGAACTAACCATAGTCCTTACCCAGGCTGGGACCAGCTGCCATGCAATCAGCTCTTGTCTTTTTATTCTTAGTCTTTTTTAAAAAAAAGCAGACATTACTTTTTCATATCTACCCCTTTATGAGATTATATTACATGTTAACATGTAGAGATCACCTGTCTTCATACCTACTTGAGTCTGAGAACACTAATTTGGATTTTAATTGCTAAATGTCTTTTTTTATTCTCCCATAACTCTTTTGGCTTAGCTGCTAATTGACCTGATGTTCTACTTTTCAGATTTGTGGCTGTAACTCTCTGAACTCATTTACAGACCGTGTTTTGAACAGAATATTTTAATGCAAATATAATGTTATATTAGCAAATGATGAATAGCTACTTTTGGGGTTTGTACAATTATATGAGTTCATTGTCACTGTCATTCAATATTACAGATGGGGGGGAAATAATTAAGCAAAATACCACAGTAAACCTCATAATGAACATCAAATCAACATAGATTAAACCCTAGTAGGCTTAACTTGTGTTTAATATATATATTCCATCCTTTGGGACAGAGAATCCATGAATATATATATATAGATGTCAAGAATATAGCTGCCAGTTTAAGTGGTAGAAAAATGATAGCAAGAAAGCAATTTCTCTATAACTGTTCCTCTTCTGCATAAAATCTGAATGCATATTATTACTGTAAAAATGCTTTTAAGTTGTTCTTTTGTAATAGTCCCTTAAATATAAATTAAATTTCTGAATGACTCATTGGGGATTTAACAGTGTTAGAGCATTTCAGCATACTAAACTATGAATTTAACAGGTATAATTTACATGCTGATTTGGAAAAGCATGCATTCTAATAAGAAATCAGTGTTTATCATAGTATATGAAACCTGAAAATAAAAAATAATAATTAAACATTGGGATTTTTTTCCCTGTAGAACCATCTCAGTGAAGTGCCAACATTTTAAAAATCATCCAGTTAAATTAAAAACTGAATTTAGCAGACAATTCCTAATGTCTTCATTTATAGTCCCTTGAAACTAAAACCATGACTGTCAATCAAAAAATAGAAACTGATAGATTCCTGGTTCATTAGCTCAGCTGTGACTGTATGTCTGATAGACTCTTCTCTTGCCCTAACCTGTTCTGTCCTTTGTCCTGAGTTATAGAAACAAATGCTTCTTGTTACATATGAATCAGGAAATTAAGATGTATTTCTTCTGCGCTAAGCAAGAAATGAAACTAGTACTGGATACTGGGTTTCATATGCTGCTGAACAAGCAGGAACTGTGGAACTTAAAAATATAATACACTATATAATGCATGTTGAAAAATCATTTTGAAAGCCAGTATGAAATGAAGATTAAGGTGGTAGACTAGGAGCAAGGAGACCCAGTTTAGCCACAGATCCTTATTGCGTGTTTTGGACTACTCATTTTCAGTCCAACCTACCTTCAAGTACGATTGTGGGAAATGGTTAAGATGCTGGGCTTGTCAAGTGGAAGGTTGGTACTTTGAGACCCAACCACCCCGTGATAGGATGAGCTCTCGTCCTTGCCCCAGCTCATGTCAATAGCTTGCAATTTGAAAGCATGTAAATGCAAATAGATAAATAGGTACCACTTAGTGGGAAGGTAACAGCATTCCGTGTGCCTCAGCATATAGTCCTTCTGGCAACATGAACACAGAAGCGTCTTCAGACAATGCTGGCTAACTTGGCTAAGAAATGGAGATGAGCACCATCCCCTAGAATTGGACCTGACTGGTCAGGGGAAATCTTTACCTTTTTTTAAAAAAAATGCGATGTATGCAGTCTTGAGTTTCTGAACGAAAGGCAACATATGAATTGAAGGAAGAAAGAAAGTGTAGGAACCAATAGGAAACATTCTAGCATGTGGCTTGCTTTCAAGCTAGTCTGTTATTATAAGACATACTCTGGTTTATTGCATTGTGTGAACCAATTATTATCCATTATTGCTAAGCAAGGTTACTGGCATTTGTTCAACAAAACACATATTTAAAAATTGTGGATTAGCATTATGTGTATACCTAAAGCTTGCTCTTTGGGTAACAGATCAAAATTTCTATTTTTACCCGGCATGCTGAAGGAGGCATGGCAGATTTATTTATTTACTATCACATTTACAACCTTATTTCAAATTTTTAAAAAGAGGTTCTTGCTGATTAGTAAAAATCTTGGTAGTCATACTCTTAAGCAAAAAATTAAAAAAGGAAGAACAGCAACAGTCTTGTGTCCCCATAATCATAAGAATATATGTTTACATTACGTGATCATGTATTATATATATTATCTATAAGTCTTCTATTCTAATTGAAGGGACATATCCCTGAGATAGAAAAATGCATTTTCCAGTAATTCCCATCTTAGGTATTGGAGAATTCCAAGTATTTAGCTGAAACATATGAAACTGCTTGGGCTCATTCTTACATGGTCATTGTTTTGATTCTCTAATCCCCTGGAAGCCCTTGAAGGTAATCTGTAATTGTCTTGACTTTTGCTGACTTGAAATGCCGAGAACAATAAGCAGAAAGCATCTCTGTGCTCCAAGCGACAAAAGATCGTGAAGCAGCAAAAATTGTCTCATCACCAGAGGGAAAGAAAGAAGGGAAAAAATCTCGCAGCTTCAGAAAAAAGGAGAATTGGCAACACCTTTGTCAATGTCTGGGTTACTAAGGGTGAGCTGCAAGACTGTCATTTCCTTTCAGTACTTGAAACTCAGGGGATGAAGGACGAGTAAGGGTGTTTTATCCAATAAGAATATGTTACTACTGCATCTCAAAAAGAAATCCATGTATGGTAAGTAATCCAACAAATTCTACCTTCCCAGCAATTGCAAATATATTATGGTTGAACCAGAAATAATCTCAGTTGTCCCAACACTGCTGATGTTATAGGGACACAAGATGTAAAGCTGCTTTAAAACTTCTATTAAGATGCCCTTTCTGGAATTTTGGCCTTTGTTTTTCTTTGAACAGTTGACTTTATTGACAGATATCAAGTACATTCATTTCTAAAACACTTCCAAATTTCAGAAGAGTTTTGCCAAGAGGCTAAGTAAGACTACCATGTCAGAAAACTAATTTGGATCCTGGCCTTCTCCGAGTATGCAGAGAAATATGTTGATTTTGTAATTGTCCCCTGGTTTATGAGCAGATGTCATTCACCAGTGCCAAGGCCCAGGACTCAAATTATGCTTCTGGCAGTTTAAAGGTTTAGTTGTAAGCCAATTATGTTTTAATTATTCTAGCAAGATGCTAGGAAGCAGGCCTCTCCATGGTATGTAATCCCCCCCAAAAATAGTTAAAACAGTTTTAATATTTAATTTAATAAGTGACTTAATTCAATGGGATTTCAATGTAGACATATATAACTGTGATGTTGGAAAATGACTTTAATTTTATTTTCTAGCTTCATTTGCTAAAGTGAACATTTTATAGTTTCATTGAAATTATAAAAAAGAAAAACTAAGCACGATCATGTCTGATTGAGACACCATTGGAAAATACCAGAATTATAAGCAAGAGTAAGTAGAGGAAAAAACATTCTGGGGGGGCAGGGGAAGGGGACAATGGAAACCTCCATTATTACTAAGAAAACTACATATATGTGCCCAGTTACAGGAAGTAGAATTCAACCTTAAGGACATTTTTAGAGAAAAAAATCAGACTATACACTTCACTCCCTTTGCCACAGGATATTGGCGCATATGCTAATAAGAATTGACAATTGCAACCTATTTAATAAATGTAAATTCTTTACCTTCATTTAGGAAAATGTAAGACATACATCTAATTTTAGACAGACCTAATCAAAAAAGAAGTTCTTTACAAATAGTGGAATTGTGTTCCAAGAAAATATGTTAGGCATTCAAACCTGAACTCTTCATAGTTGACTTGGTTATTCTATTAATCCAAAGTAAAACAAATCAAAGTATAAACATTAGCAAAAGCAAAAGCATCAGCCTTCAAAAATCTGGGCAGCTGCAGTGATTCACACAATTACAAAATAATGAGGATTTTAAAAAAATCTCACAATGTTCATCCATCATTTTATATTCTGTCTAAACCCCTAGCCTGAACATATCAGGAAGGAGGCATATGTTGCAAATCTGTAGCAAAAGACAAATTCTGAAAATTTGCTGCTGTCTGACCTTCAAGGTAGAGCAGACTAGAAAGTATCATTTTTATTCTATGGTTATATTATATTATATTAAATCGCTACACTAAGATAATCTTGTAAATCTAGATAAACTTCCTCTCTCCTTTCCTTTATCTTCACGAGACTTAGTCAGGGTCATGTCTGAGACGCTTTCTCAATTTACATTTCTACTTTGGACTCAGATTTTTAACCATTACCTTAGCTGCATGTCCTCCGTTTCCTCATGATTATTTCTACTTCTCATTGCAGCTATATGGTAGCGTCTTTAAAGAGTAGCCATGGAAACTTGTGGAATATACTTCTTCTTCTTAAAACACTGACATTATCCAGCCAATCATAGCTGTCACTTTTAACTAAATCAGATTGGAATGCTTGAAATGATCGAGTCCAAAGGGTTTAAGGAGGTTTGGGCAGGGAAACCGTATGTTTCAATCATACCTGAAAAACGTAGGTGGCAACTACTTTTCCATTGCCTAGGAATGGAAGGAGAACAATATTGTCTGTTTCTGTACTCCTGAAGAAGTGGATGACCTGTTCAGGTAATGGACTAAGCAGGACATATGATTATGCCGTTAGAAGTGTCTTCTTTCTGAACAAGAAAAACCTTTCAGAAGCCCTTAGATTCTGCTTTGCCTGCCACACACTCTGACCACAGAGAAGCTGCATGATTGTTCATGCCTATTCATGTTTCATGGAACTGTCAGGATTTATTGATTGTGTTATGTGAAAAATGACATCTCAAGGATGTGGAAATAAAATACCTTTCACATACTGTTTATGCTTTTCTGCAGCTAAAATGCCTCTTGATGGTTGTTGGTTTTTTAGTTTTTGTCTCACATGGTTGCAAGGCCCCCTTGTTTTTATACTGCACTAGTCTAGTTCCTACAAAATGTTTTTACCTGTGTTGAGTGTAAAATTGTGACTCAGTCAATGATGCTCTCTCATGGAAAAAATAGCCTGAAACTATTTTGAAAAATGCCACTTCAAAAATATTAAAACTTAATTCAGTTGCATTTGTCTTTCAGTTTGCATTTACACTCAGTCACAAAGTTTTCATTAGTAATAGAAAGTGATTTTTTCATGGTCAGGGGTTTTAGAAAGTAAACTTTATTTCAATGTAAGTAGAATCCAGAAAGGTTCTTGCATTTGTTGGACTGTTTGCAGAAATTATTGCAGAAATTTAATAGTAAACTTGAATTCCTACCCCAACTATTTCAGTAGGTTTTATTTAGCTCTACCTTCTAATAACTGAATTCTTTAAGTTACAGTAGAATCTTGTGAATGCCACCTGCTTAACTGGGTCATGTGTGTATGTATATATCTTTTTGTGTATGTGCGATCTCCAAAGTTGACCCAATAGATCCAACCAATTAATTCTTAGGAGAATTGTTTTAGCCCAGGACTGACCAGTGTTAGTTTAGACTAATTCCCTCCATATTTTGTGACTTTCTTAACTCAAGTTTAACTTTCCTTTCCTTCTGTGTTTGAAACAAAGTCCCAGAGAGCCACAAAGGAGTAGATCATTTCTAGATGCTGTGCCTCTCTTTCCAGAGTGGGTAAAATTGAAGCAAGCAGGAAGTGGAGACGGGAGTAACAGCCCTCTAGACCAGCGACCCCCAACCTTTTGGGCACCAGGGACCAACTCCTTTGAAAGAGGTTTTTCCATGGATTGGAAAGGGCATGGTTTCATGTGCTGCCTGCATCCTGCAGATGGGACTTCGCTTGTTTGCGTGGCACAGTTTCTGGTGTGCTGTGGACTGCTGCTGGTCCATGGACTGGGTGTAGGGAACCCCTGCTCTAGACTCCCTAATGAGTTTTTGCCTCACAAAAGTATGTGAATTGATTGCGGGATAGAATCAACCCCATTATGTTGTGCTAATCTTGGAATTTAATTGCTGGATGTTTGGTAGCTCTGGGACTGTAGGTAAGATGAAAATATTTAAGGTAGAAGCAATTGTCTTTTAACTGAGGTTATTCACACCTTTGCAGCACTCAAAGTAGGAATAACTCAGCTTTACCTAATATGGCACCTTCCTGATCCTGCACACTGGAATGATGAGAACAGCACTGAATGATGATGACTGTATATACAGCAGGCATCACCTTGAATTCTTACCACTCTTAGCTACTCCATGATTCCTTATAGTTGTTTAAATATGGAAGCTAGAAGGGCTATAGCAAAGATAAGAGGTTTTTTTTTATCTTTTCTTCGACTGCCCCCATTAATCGGGATTTTAATTTCACAAATGTTTTCTTCCCTGCTTCCAATCAAATAGCTGTATTTTTGTGGGGGTTTCCCCCCCTTACGGATTTGTCAAAAATGTACCTCTTTGCTTTGATATTCTTAGTCTACAGCTTTAGACATTCTGCTGCTTTTTGCTTTTCAGAAACAACCTCAAAGCAAACTGTTGTTATTACTGTCTTTTGGCAAGGCCTTTTCATTGGTTGAGACAACAGCTCTGCTTTTATCAGTTTCTTATGTGCTATGATTGTACCCCTGTCCTTTTACACATACGTGAATGGCTGGGGGTTGAAAACTCAGGAATATCAGCTAATTTTATGCCTTTCTGATTGGTGTCAGCATTCCTGACATAACTCACCTATGGATTAAGATATTCTGGATGGGTAGCACGGCAGCACGAAATGGCATGTTGTTCTTTTGGATGAAATGGAGCCCCTGAGTGCCTGAAATTTCTCCAAATGCATAAAAGAACATTGCCAGTTCAATGATAGCAATTCAAGTCTTAGAATTGGGGGGGTGAGAGAGAAAATTTGGCATTGAACTCTACCAGTTGACTTTTTCATTTGAGTTAATTGAGTTAATTTCTGGATTGAATGCCTCTAGCTGTTGCTTGTATTTTACAAGTAAGCTGTTATACAGTCATTCCAGCATAAAAGGATAATCTGGGATTTATCCCAAAATGACATTTGGCACAGCAGTAAGTACTTTGGATGCATATGCAACATAGTTGTGTATGTACAATATTAAAAAGGGTCCAAGACTTTCATTGGTTAATGCAGGAGTGCCTCACTTTGGATCAGCCCACCTTAGATTTAAAGGATGCAGAAAAGGGGAAGGGGAGGGAGTTGTTTGTCTGTTTGGTTTTGATGGAGCATGAGCAAAGCTTTGTGTGCAAATCTATATTTCAGCTGTATCTGCAATAAAGGCATATGTATTATGCAAAGAGATTCAGCAATGGGAGCAGCTGCACTGGAACAAACCCTGTTCTTCTCATCCAAGACCTAATTACCGTGTTTGATTGAGATTGTTGTATCTTTCCAGTAAACCATGTAAGAATAGATCAATGGATTAATGATCTTGAAAGGGATCTTTGAGTATTTAGAGTTGGTATTCTATCATCCTGCTAATATTAAAAAGGTTACTCATTTTTTAATAAATTAAAAGAAAAAAGACCTCACGAATGAAGGCAAATTGGATCCTGCAAAAAAGGAGACCTCTTCTCTGTTTGATAATATTGTACTTAGTCTGATGATTTTTTTTCATCCTCTGTAACATCCATGAGTAGCTATGGTCACAGCTTGTGGTATGCCATGTTTGGGATTCTGAGAAAATCTTTTCCAAGATTCTGTAGCTCGCAAGTTTTCAACCTGTGGTCCAAAGACCATTAAAGCTGGTGACTTTTTGTGTACCTCTCAACATAATTTTTAAAAGTAGAAGAAAAGATCTAATCACAAGTTTATACTAGTTTATCATCTTGCCAGGTTTGGCTCATTTGTTTACTTTTTGTGATGCTGCATGTCTCATTTGGGGAGGGAAACATGCCTTGAGACCTGTGTGGTAGTTCTTAAATTTTTTTGATGATGATCTAGTGGTCTGCATAAAGAAAAAGGAGCACTCCTACTGTAGCTCACATTTGACTCCTGACCTATGATGCTGACATCTCTCTTTTGTGCTCCTTAAGAAATTAGTACCACTCCTCATCTGTTTCATATAAACATAACTTCAGTTGCATTAGCCTTCACTGTTGAAAGTCACCTTAAATCTTTTTTGTGGAGAGCAGATTGTTTTTATTAACAATCTTGAATACAGCCTAAAGCCAGAATAAAATGTTTAAGAGAAAATATACTTGTAAAAGCCCCAGAATGTTTTGAGACTTATTGCAGTTATAGCCTCCTAAACCTTCTGATTTAAGTGTACTATGCTAGCATACTTCTAGCTTGCATGGAAACTTTTATTTAATTTCCAGAGTTAATTCTAATGTTCTACCACTTTTGCTTTCTTTTTGTTTTTAGTGAGATATTTATCCTCCTGTCACTGAAATAATACTTTATAAGTACAGTACTCAGAAAATACAAAGTATGACTTTATTTTTTCATGATGATTGCTTTGGATATTGACTTCTGCTTGTCTTTAAATATGTAACTATTTATAGACCTCCTAATTTTCTGTTTACCTAAATAGTTTTGTGACTTTGTACATCTCTTTCTGGCCTTGATTACCTACTATGGATGATACCTTTAATTCTTAGGAATGTTAATCCTAGAAGAGGAGTAGAAATCTAGAGATATCAACCAAGATGATCTGCTTTGTCTCAAGTACCAGATTATTCTTGCAAGGAATAATTCATAGCATTTCAAAGCAGGTTTTCCTGAATTAATATCCTCCAGACGTATTGGTCTACAATGACAGTATCATCATTATTAGCACATAAATGTTGGAAGGATGGGTATTGGTCTGGCTACCTTTCTTCTATACAATCTCATGGTGCTTTCAGCATTACAGTCTTGTTTTAAAAAAGATAAGCATAAAAAAGGCACTGCTAGAAGCATATTGTGTATCTACAAAGGATGATTTTTATTAAATGTATTATCTTCTTCCATTAGTACATTTAATATTTATATGGATAGGTCTCTTTCATGGTCAATAAGAGCTGAGCCCAACCTTGTGAACAAGAACACAAAGAGATAATGAAAACAAATATTTTTATATATACAGTACAGAGAGTGCAGTTGCATAATTCTCTCTTATCCAACTTGTAGTAGAATTACATTATTCCTTTTGTGGCTTGATTTAGGAATGTTGGATTCCTGTACTTTCTTTTCCTTGAACAACTGCCACTGATTTACATTCAGTTAAATCTTCTTGTCAGTAGCTTGGAGTCAATCTAAACATATGGAAAATCCAGATATATTTTGTGGTATTTCCTTCAAACTGGTGGTGGGAAATAATTTGACTGGTATTTTAAAGGGCTTTAACTTATTCCCTGTGATGTGAGAGAATCATATGATGCTCTTTGTCATTTCAGTTTAGATAAAAGGTTTGATGGAATTCTGTGTATGTCATTCCTGTATTTCCTGGAGGGTTTTTAACTGACCTACTTTCACTTATTGATGGCTTCCTACCTGGTTCCTTTTTGTCAGTTGATTTATTAAGCTATCTGCTTCAAGGACATTGTGAAACTGCACATAGGGAATAGGACACAACTGTGAAAAGCAAGAATTACTATTTCGAATGACATCCAATTAAAATCCAGCTAGCACAGCAGGAGAAATTGGAACTAGGCTTTAAGCATTCATGTAATAGAATATATTGAAACATTAGTTAGAAGCAAAGTCGTTATGAAGCAGAGACTCCTTTTTCCTCCAGTTACGGGATTATTGCTGTTGTACATTAGAGTGAAGGAGAGTGTTTTGTCATGTTCCAAGGCCGTATAATGATGAGATCAGGGCAGAGAGGAATGAAAGCTGGAGCAGAAAGCTGTCGTATTATCAAAGGATTTATCACATGTTTGATTGACAGTGTTTTCTGTTTAAACATGAACAGGGGTAGAAAACTACTATTTTTTTTAACTTTTATATGAGACTGCCATGAGATTCAAGGAAGCCATGATGTTCTTGCCACATCTGAGTAATTTTAGAGAACTGGATTGTACTCTGGAAGATATAAGAACGTTTAAAATAAGTAGGGGCAATTTAAATATACATTAACTCTGGTGTAAAGATGATATGCCTCATATAAAACATTTCATGTGATTTTTTTTCTCTTTTACATAAGCAGACTATAAATCAAGCAGGATAGACTTCCTCCAGCCCCTGGTGACAAGCATGATATATGCATTTTCAGAAAAAATGTTAAATCAAATTGAAGTATCTAAGGACTAGGTCTCTTGATCACTAGAAGCTAGAGAAAGAGAAGTCCATCCTGATAAGTCTGTCTCCCTCTATCAAACAGGTTTGTCAGATTCACTGTCATTGCGGACCAGTGCCACTGCTGCCATAGCCATCATGGCCCACCCTTCCCTCT
>JANHFO010005231.1:84756-98222 GCA_032468095.1 Pareas carinatus
ATGGATCCCCCAGACCCCACTGTGGATCCCACCACAGTCCTCACCAATCCCCCCATGGCTACTGATCCACCTCATGGCCAAAGACCCCCTACCCATGCCATCGTATCCACTTCCAGAGAGCGTATCACTTGCTGCCATGTCTGGCCCACGGGCAGATATAGGCAATCTGCAGAAAATTCTATTTTCCATCTTTTAGGAAATGAATATGTTTGTTATTAAGAGAAGTTGTGTTCCTGAAGTGAGGGCATCTTTGCAATGTTATTGGACCATAGGTGTAATGGACCAATTTCTCCATGTACTCTGCTTTACATAGTTGCTTGTAAATGGGGTTTAAGTTTAACAAGTGCTGAAATCTTAAAGCCCTAACCGTGTAAAGGATGTCTCTGGGGTGTTTGGTTCAAAGATTATTATAAACTTACTCATTTTATTTTTTTCAGGCCATCACATTAAGTAATTGATCCTTCTATAGACAAATTTTTAAAGAACATGACATATATTTTCTTGTGGAGGAGCAGGCTACACATTGCTGCCTTCAGCCCTCCCTTTTGAGCCCTCCCCCCAGTGTTAGTACTGGTAGAACTGCCTATAAAAGCTTCGCTGTGAAACAAGTATGTGTACTTCTTGCTACAAATCAGCCAGAAAAAGTGAAGTTTTTTTCTATGAGCAGGAAAGATCAGGAGGAACGAAGTAGAGAAGCAGATCTGTAAAAGAAGCAGAAAATAGCTCTGGAGAGCGAAATTAAACCAGCAGTCAAAACAGGATTTGGAGGAAGAAAACCTTGTTAGTAATATTGTGTAATATCTTATTAGTAAAGTTGTATTTCTAGTGATGAGTCTAGTGAAGTAGAAATACTAACAGCAGGAGGGAATATAAACTGAGACAATAAAAGACACTCACGGGTGGAACTATATGTTCTGATGCAGTTCTCTGTGTTAAATAGTTTGCAAGCACACAATATCTCCTCACACTCTGGGGCAAAATACATCCTGGTTATATAAGAACTTGTGCTCTTGATGGCTCTCTTGAATCTTGGGTCCCCCAAACTGGATATAATTTGAAAAGAACCTATGACAGTTTATTCCACCTTCGAATAAACTGATGAGGTTCATTTCATGAATCTTATTTCACTTATAGAAATTAGCAAGGGGGCGCAATGGCTCAGTGGTTTAAAATGCTGAACTTGTCAACTGGAGAGCTGACAGCCTGGGTTTGAGACTAGAGCTTTGCGCTATGGGTGAATTCCCATTACTTGCCCCAGCTCCTGTCCACCTAGTGGTCCAAAAGCAGGCAAATACAGGTAGATTAATAGTTGCTACTTTGGTGGGAAGGTAACAGCGTTCTGTGTACCTTTGGCATATAGCCATTCTGGCCACATGACCATGGGAATTGTCTTCAGACAATGCTGATTCCTTTGGCCAAGAAACGGAGATGAGTACCATACCTTACAGTCGGACATAATTGACAAGGAAAACTTTACCTTTAGTGTTTAGCAGCTGGGTATTTCTGAGAGACTTATTTATTCATTCATCCAATTTACATAGCCACCCATCTCGAAACTCTTATTAAAGAACACATCTTTGTTTGATTTCAAATCTGAAAACTGGACAGAACAACGTTTCATTTGAAGCAAATTAAGTAAAATTCCCCAAGCAATTTCTATAAAATTTGTTTTGCCTTTTTCCTTTTCTTCTCTCAGTGAAAAAAATAATAATATTGTTTGTCTTACAGAGAAGAAGTTGAAAGAAAACACTCTCAAGTATATGGAAGTGCTAGAAGAAAAACTGCAAAGGTAAAGAGGCAAACTGGAATCTTTCAAATGTCTAGAAAATGTTTTCAGTGCTGTTCGATTCCTGGGCATTTGTGTTGTTTATTTATGTGTTCAGATATCTTGAACTGGATATAATTCAAGGAATTAGTTTGCATCTCTAAGCTAAGATATATTTCACTGGAGGTGTCAGAGGATTAGCACATTACAAATTCTCCAGAATAGATTGATTAGGGATCTTGACTTGCCCTTTTCTTTCATTTTCATTTTTATTTAATCAGGAGGATAGACTTTACTCCCTCTCTTATAGATAGGTTAACCCCTCAGAAATCTAATGTGTTTATTTGATATGATTTTCTACCCCAGGCCATGGAATTTTAGCTGGTTATGTTACTGGATGTTGATGGTGCTGTCTGGACGACTCCTAGTTCTACATACAATCCACTATGATGGCTTATTCCTGCTATAAGGTGTTTGGGATAATAAACATCATTATTATGAATTCCTTTTGTGTAACCAGAGAATGTGTTGGTGTACCACATGGGCCTCCAAATTGGTAGAACACAGAGAAACCCTAGTTTGCTCAGAATTTTGTTTGAGGTAAAACTGAAATTTCCTTCACTTGTGGCATACTGTCCAAAATGTGGCATAATAGAATGATGCTTTCCTTTCCAATAACAAGAACGATGCATCAGGCTAGGACTGGCAACAAGGGTATCCTTGAGAAAGTAAAAAAAGAGGTCAGGATACTGGCCATAACTATGTGAGCAAAGCCCCATGACTTTTTTCTATGTGGCTTTGGACACATGATTATGACCAATATCTTGACTTTTCTGACACTCAACCACCACCACTGCATATACACCTAACTGGTAACCTTTTAAAATAATCTTAGCCCAAAGTATTCTGTAAAAACAGATGCAATAATAGAAAATAATAGATGAGGAAAAATGGAAAGCTTAGAAAGGATTCAACACTGAGCAGGGAATAGAACAAGGATATGTGATGTGCCTTTAGTTGTTTAATATATACATATGGATAAATATGTAAGGAATGCTTGTAGTGATGTTGGAGGTGCATTGATTGGGATTTGAATGTATTTTTCATGACAGATTATGTTCTGTTGTTGGTTGAGAATGTGAATGGTTTGAGGTAAATATGAAGGTAATTTCCATACTATAGGATACTGAATCTGAAAATCAGACTAATGTAGTTGTGTCAGATAGAAAAAAGAGTGATGGATTCCAAGTTATGCATAAATAGCAGAAAGATAGAACAAATAGTTTTTATCAAACTTACATACATTTTAAAATCTGTAAAGGATGCAGCCATCCTTGAGTGTACTGTCCATTCCTTTGACAGATGTGGGAAGTTTATATATGAAGAATAATTGATCAAGAAGTAGAAGCTATGTGACTGACTGACTAACTGGGGAATTCTGGGAGTTGAAGTCCCACAACTTTTAAAGTTGCCAAGTTGGACACTGCTGCTTTATAATGTTATAATTATAATGTTATAATGTTTATAAAGGATATAAAAGGATTCAATCTTCCTGCTTTCTAAAAATTTCATGCTGAGAAATGAATTGTTTGATAAGTTAAAGCTTGAAATGCCTTGTGTTACTCATTGACAATGAACCAGATATGGATTAATTCAATTTTTTTCTGAGCCGAAGCCATTTTTAGCCTCTATGTTGCATGCTAGTGACTGCATAGAAAAAGTAAGGGGCGAGCCGACGATGAAATGTAAATTTGATTTCATTTCTTTTATATTTAACTAAAAATGAGCAAACTTAATATGAACCATGTCATGTATTCCATAATGTTCCTCTTCTGACACATTCAAGGACATTAAGTACTTTAGAGGGTGACCCCGGGCCTCTGGTTGTGCAGTTCTGGATTTTAAAAAAATCTATTTAACTTGAAATACTGGAAAATCTGCTATATATGCACACAGTTAGCCTTTTTTTCTGTACCTTTCAGTTGAATTTTTGCACGGTTCATTGTATCATGTCTTCAAATAATTTCCTATTAGATTCTCAAGAACTTTGAAGATCAATAAGAATTCTAGTCCTTATATTCCACAAATATAGAAAGCAAGAAAAGAAAATTATTATTTAATCCTTATTCAGATAAAGCTTGTTTCGTCTATTTCATTTTTGGAACTCCTGTGGAGATTAATCTTCTAGCTTTGAAGAGCTCTGTTGCTTCCCTTAAGACTTTGGTTGCCTCTTAAATGACTTATCTCTTGATGTTGTGTTTCTTTTATAACAGGATTATCTACGTATTTACATTTTTTAAACGTTCTTCCTATGAATAGTTGTTTTTAGAAAGGGGAAGTTTGTTGTGCTGGTTTCTCGGTACCTATATATATAGAGAATATCTTATTGTCATGTTAAAGCAACTAAAGGACATCTAACTATCTTATAATGTACATTAATTAAAAGTTGTTGGACTAACTGGAAAAAAATATAGCAATTTAAAGGAAGGCAGATTTGAAAACACTGATGCTTTGTATGAATAGAAAGGTATGAAAAAATACAGTGAATGATATTGCTATAAACTTGATTTAATTTTTTTTATATCTCATGCTTTTCCTTGGTTTACTATTTTTTATTCCTTTTCTGACCTCTGTATTATATTTCTTACCCTGAAATCTGTAATCCTTCTCTCCCACCATGTATGCACACACATGTGCCTAAACAGATCTGAGTATTAATGCTTTAAATTGGTCAATACAATGCTGGCACCTAAGATGGAAGCTGTAGGTTTATTCAACATTCTGTAACAGCTCCCATTTAATTTAGTTTAATTCTATTTTTATAGACTAAGACAGAAAATAAAACAATAAATAAAATGTGACAGTTTGAATAGAAGAAAGATAGAATATAAAATATTAAACCATGGACATCAAACCAATTGACATTCATAGTTTATAATCCTATACTAAAGATTGCCATTCTAAAGTAAGGTGAATTTAATCAGCTATTCCTTGCTGGCAAATGCTACAAGTTATTGCATAACACTGGCCATTTTAACTGTTCATTTGATCATAGTCAGAAAAAGAACAGAAGTAATATTTGTTATGTACTTACCCTGTTAACTAGTTGAAATGAACCAAAGGCTTCAGTTGGGCTGAGGCGGGAAATTACTGTGCTGTGATTGGCCAGTTCACTGACAGCTTCCAGTATAAAAGGGAGATCTGTCAGTGAGCTGGCTGCTGGATGTTTGGAGCTGAATAAAAGAGCTGAAGTTGTTGCAAGCCTCCTCTTGACCCTTTATTCACCAGACTCAACAGTTGGTGATGAAGGTGGGATAAAGGGCAAGAGCCAAAAAGAGCAGACAACGATCCATCCAGTCTGGCACTCGGAAGAATGACCAACCAACAGTCATTCTCATGACTACCTTCCACCCTCTGACTCCATTCGACCCTTCCAGGGAAAGCTGGGACACATACATGCCCCGATTCAGATGTTTCCTTGAGGCCAACGACCTCATCAACCACCCAGATAACCGCAAATGAGCCATATTTCTGAGCCATTGCGGTCACAATGTTTTCAATGTTGCAAGGGCTCTAACGGAGCCAGCCATGGTGCAAACCACGCCGTGGTCAGAGCTACTTGCCCTGCTTAAAAATCATTACACCCCGACGTCATCAAAAATCCTGTGCCGGTACAAATTCTGGCAGAGACTGCAATGTGAAGGTGAGTCAATGAACCAGTGCATGGCCATTTTGTGAAAATCGGCCACCTACTGCAAGTTCGCTGACCTCAGCAACACCCTCCTACCAGGGTAACCAAATCCCTATCTTGGACTCAATCCGCCTAAACATCTGGTACCACCAGTTCCAAGGACAACTATCAGCCATGGTTGCAAACGGCAACCTTCCCAGTCTCCTACAGCTTGACTGGTTTGACTCCCTTGGGTTGGGAGTCACCAGGATTCACTCAATGACCATGTCTTGCATCAAAGGCCTCCTGATGGAATTCCAGGATATCTTCAATGAAGAACTGAATAAGTACAAAGAGAGCCCTTTATCCTTCGCTTTAGACCCTACTATCGCTCCAAGCCGCACAGGGTTCCATTTGCCCTCAAACCACACATCAACACAGAGCTGGACAAGCTGATCCAGCAGGGCATACTGGAACCCACTGATCATTCCAGATGGGAAACACCAATTGTCACCCCAATGGAAAAGGACAAGTCAGTGCTCGTTTGCGCTGACTACAAGTGTATTGTCAATAAAGCGCTGCATTAAAGTGTCTACCTGGTGCCCATTGCACAGCATTTGCTGCACAATATTGGCCCAGGAAATTTTTTTTGCCAAATTGGACCTCACGCAGGCATATCAGCAGTTGCCTGTAGATGGCACTACTGCCGAGGGCCAGACCATTATAACACATGGGGGGCTTTCACGTGTCACCAGCTACAGTTTGGCATCAGCGCTGCCCCAGGAATTTTCCAAAGCCTGATAGAATACTTGCTTTGCAAAATTCCTGGGGTTGTACCCTATTTCGATGATGTCGTCATTGCAGCCATCGATGAGTATCAGCTAATTAATCAACTTAGAGCAATCTTGAGCAAATTAAAGGATGTGGGGCTCAGAACCAAAAGAAAAAAATGCAGCATTGGAGTATCTGAAGTTGAATTCTTGGGTTATAGGGTAAACGGCTCAGACATTCACCCTACGTCTGACAAGGTAGAGGTCATCAAAAAGGTCCCTGCCCCCAAGAATAAGGCCGAACTACAGGCATTTCTAGGCTTTCTTAACTTTTATAACATGTTTCTGAAGAACATCTATCGCTGACCCTCTACATCGTCTGCTTTCCAAAGCCTGTCCTTGGGTTTGGGGCTCGAAGGAAGCATTGGCTTTTGCTGCCATAAAAGACCTGCTATTCTGAAACAGTTTCCTGGTCCAACACTCTACAACCCTTCCTCTCGTGTTGGCATGCAATGCTTCTCCTGTGGGCGTGGGTACAGTGCTCAGCCATCAGCTGTCCAACAGGACAGAAGCACCAGTTGCCTTTTACTCTCACACCCTGTCCAGTGCCAAAAGGAACTACAGCCAGCTGGACAGGGAAGCATTGGCCCTAGTGGCCGGGATCAAGCGATTTCACATCTACTTTTTCGGCCATGACTTTGAACTGCTCACTGATCACAAGCCCCTGCTTGGAGTTTTAGCATGCGACAGGCCCACTCCTGCCGACCTTTCGCCTCGACTACTGAGATGGATAATTTTCCTCTCTGCATATACCTTCAAACATGTGCACTGGCCTGGGCAGACTTTGGGACATGCTGATGCCCTCAGCCAGTGCCCACTGCTGCGGTGCATAGACGTCCCTTGCCCCAAGGCTCTGGTGCTGCACATTGACTGTATGAGCCAGGGTATCACGATGTCAGCCAAGGTCGCCAAGAAGTCTGCATTCAATGCCACACTCCGGACTACTGGATGTGGAGGGGGTGGCCCAAGGAATTGGTGGCAGAACAATTTGCATCATTTATAACCTGGCATTTGGAATTATCTGTGCAGGGTGGTTGTTTGTTGTGGGGGGGAAAGAGTCATAATCCCAGACAAAATCAGACACAGGCTACTTCACAATGGTCACCCGGGAATAGTAGGAATGAAAGCATTAGCCCGTAGCTATGTGTGCTGGCCCGGCATGGATGGGTAAATTCAGGCCTGGGTAGAAACATGCTGGCCATGCCAAGATTCTCGGCCTATCTCACCAAAAGCACTGATAGTCAAGTGGGAATGGCCCGTAGGACCTTGGTTGCGAATCCATATTGATTTTTAGTAATTGTAGATATGTATTCCAAATGACTTGAACTAAACTTAATGCAATTATCTACATTCAATGTGGTTATCAGGGTCCTTAGGGAATTGTTTTGTACACACAGGATCCCTGACACATAATGGGCCTCAATTTACGGCCACTCAGTTTGAAGGGTTCCTAACAGAACAAGAGATCCAACACATTATTTTGGCCCCTTACCACCTGGCCGCGAATGAGATGGCCGAACGAATGGTATGATCCACCAAAGAGGCACTCAGTCGATTGGCACCAGGAGACTGGCAACCCTGGATCGATAAATTCATTTTGGTCCAACATATTACCCCTACCACGACAACCAGATGAAGCCCAGCCAAGCTATTAATGGGCTGAAAATTAAGATCTGTATTGGACAGATTGTACCCAAATTGTACCAGCAATAGGGAATCCATTACTATACATAAGTGCAGAAAATTCACAATTGGCGAACCAGTTTTTGCAAAGAATTATACAGAAAGTCCCATTTGACTGCCAGGTATAATTGAAACCATTACCAGGCCTAGGTCCTACACTTTAATAATGGCCGACGGAAGGTTCTGGAAATGGCACGTAGACCAGCTATGCAGCTGTAGACTAACAATTAGCGAGCCACACACTACAACCGACTCTAATGAAAATATCACCCCTGTCTCTGAAATTTATAGGCCAACTCGTGACTTAGCTGCTCCGGGAATCCAGCAACGTCAGCCTGATGACACGAACCAGCCCAACCTCGAGGCCCTGCCTGGGAATACCCATGCACTTCCAATGTGGCCTCCAGAGTGAGCAGCAGAGACAGCCGCTCTGACTGGAGCCGCTCTTCCAAATGAGCTGCGCAGGTCCTCGAGGAATAGGACACGCCCTACTTACCTCCAGGACTATTCATGCTAATTGGAAGAGCCTATCTAAGAGGGAAGGGGTGTTATGTTCTTAACACTGCAAACAAGTTAGCTTCTACTAAAGACTTCAGTCAGGCCCTCTGACTGAAGAGGGAAAATGCTGCACTGTGATTGGCCATCTCACTGACAGCTTCCAGTATAAAAGGAAGAGCTGTCAGTGAGCTGGCTGCTGGATGTTTGGAGCTGAATAAAAGATGAAGTTGTTGCAAGCCTCTTCTTGATCCTTTATTCGCCGGACTCAACAAAATAAATAAATGAGTTTGACACAACCTTTCAGCATGATATGGAGACATTAATATACATTTTGTATATGATTGCTCTTTGTCCTCTGGCTGCATAATCCAACCCCAATTTTGCCATACTTCAAATAAGATCTCATTAGATGGTGTCAAATAATTTACTGAAATCCATGTACACTATGCCTACTGCATTCCCATGGCCAGTTAAACTAGTTACCTTATAAAAAAATAAAATCAGGTTGATTTGGCATGATTTCTTCTTGGTAAATCCATTCTGGCACCTGCCAATGTCTGCCCCCCAATACTCATAATTTGAGTGCTTAATAATACATTACATAGTTTGGCCCAGGGTTGATGTCAAGTTGATTGGTGTGTATTTACTTGGTCCCTCTTTATTCCATTTTTTGAAGGCAGGAACAATTGTCCTTCTCCAGTCGAAATGACAGATTTGCAATTTTGTTGACTATCCACTAAGGAAGAAGCCCATAATTTTTCCCATGTTGAACTCCTTCATAATTGAGCCATATGTAACTTTAAGAATGAAGAACATCAGTAGAGCTGTTTCCACAAAAGATGGATGTTTGTTACATCAAATTGCCATTATTACTGTCCTGTAGCTTGATTTCCGTGGGGGGGAAACATTTTTTGTCATTGTTGTTATGAAATCATTGGTAGCCAAAACCTTTTTCCAATCTACTAGAAATCATCCAAAATCTATTAACAGCTTCAGCATCTTGCAATTACCAGTAGGAGTAAGGAATAGAAATCCATTGACATGTTCCCTCAGGGCTACCTTTATTATAAGAAGTGATTGCTGGTGTATCAATCTATTTTCTATTGTCTAAATAAATCGCTCAGTAACAGAAGGACTCAGCAGCCTCATGTTCTCCACTGTTATTACATCTTCTCACACCACCCCCAGTCCTAACTAGTCCAGCACAAACAAAAGACATGGTGGGAAGATTCACTCTCCTGTGACTGAAGTTCTTTGTGTTTATTTTCAGCCTTCAGACAGGCTGGATGAAATCTGAGCAGGGGTCTGGCAAGGTAAAATATCGCACCAACAAAATGAAAATGGTGGCTAGGAGCCTTCATAAGCTGTGGCTCCATGGTTTCTTAGTTCTTGGCCGTACTTTTTTCTACCCAAAATACTTGTTCAAGTTTTGAGGGAGTTGATACATTTCATTGATGAGTGATGATTCTCAGTTCTGGCTGACTCGTTTGAGGAACAGGTCAGAAAATCCACATGCTGCTCTTTTTAAAGATGTTTCCAAGTAAAAATAAGATGGGATCAAGAGAAATGCAGTAGTTGGTCAAGGTTTTGTTTCTGAAGTTATTTTTCCAAAGTGAAGAATCTTCCTTTAGATGAAGTCTATCTGCTTATATTCGGAAGAGTTCTTGACATATTCTCAGAATCCAAACTCATTCCATCCAGATTTTTACCAGACTTTTTTTAGATTTTTAGATCAGTTAACAAGCAGGTTTCTTTTCAGTAATAAGATTTTGGGTCGTTTCTTATTTATATACCTGTTTCATGAAAAATATTTTTGTGTTTAGTATGTGCACATTTATGTGAATGGTATAATATTGCTCAAAAGATGCTTGATTCTTTTTCTACTTTTGTTTCAAGGTGGAATAATGCAGAAGGGATTGAATTTATGAAGCTGTACATCATGGGTAGTGTGAAAAAAGTTAAATCCAACTTGTCTCTACTCCTTGCTGTCAATCCCATTTCCTGAGAGCAGATTTGGGAGGGAAGCAGCTGATTTCTCTCTGCTTGTATGACAGCTGTCTGGTTGTGAGAAGTGTGTGTGGCAGCTTGAAAATTTTGACCCAACGAATGGTTGCTAAGATAATTGCCCTTCCACCTTCTCATTACACCTACAGAGCATTGATATAGTTTGTGAAGCGTATGGCACACAAATAGAACTATTTTGCATAACATGTGGGATGGGGTGGGAGTGTCACAATGCCAATATGTTGTTGAGAAACTGGAGGAGGAAGAAGCTGTAGCTAAACAGCCAGTTTCTCAAACTTTAAGTACAATTGTACTTCTATTCTGTAGAGTCTACTAATGTCACAATTGGTATTTGATCAAAAGGTCTGTGGGGACATTTTAAAAAGTCAAGATGGCAGTTGCAACTGCACATTTGCTGTACCAGTTTGGTTTGTTTGTTTGTTTGTTTAATGCAGATGCTCCGGAGTTTGATGAGTAGAATGGCCCTAAACTGTATTTTCTGCATAGCTTATTTGAATTTGGAGTACAAAGGGTGCATATTTGTGTTTACATAAATGTTTAAGAAAATTACTCAGAATTGTATGTACATGCATTAGTGGTGAGGAAGGACCTTAACAGATTTCAGTTTAGGTCCCAAAAACTCAGGTACATGATTTAGTTCAGAATTATGTGTCTCAGTTATTGGTAGATTCCTTGATAGAAACTTGCCTCCATTCTTTCATTCAAGATATCAGACATTGTCATACAATCCTAGGTCACATGGACATCTTGTTAGATTGGAACTTTTGGTCAAGAATTAAGTGACTTAATTCTTCAAATACAGTAAGCAAGTGACCCTGGAAAAGAGCTCGGTTTATTGGGTTTATCTCCTCCTCATTTTTCAACATCTCAAATTGATTCTTTATTTTCTTGATTGAGATAGAACCATATTGATTGAGACAGCACCAACCTTCAACCAGCCCACAACCCCCTACACCAGCACCTCCCAATGAACCTCACCCAATGTTGTTATCACAAGACCCATCACAAGACATTGACCTGACCTGACCCAAACCTGACCCCTCACAAGTAACATCCCTAGACCCTCCCCTGACGTTATCTACCCATAACTGACCAAACCAGACCCTTATAAGCAGAATACCAACACTGACATCTCCTAAAAATCTGCTCAAGATGTAACCTAGCCTGGCAATGAAATATTTAGAAACCAACCCACAAACTCGGAGAATGAACTTCTACTCTCATAGAACCATATGCTACCCCTAAGTACTTATAAAACCTGTGACCAAATGGTAAACTCAATTTAACAAAAGGAGAACATTATTAAACACATATCTAATAAATAATAGTAATAACTAAAGTACACTGAAGTTATATACAATTGAAATTAAATCAAATTTCATTTTTATTCGAATTCCATCACTTATTTTGGGAAATAGAGCCCTCAACTCAAATGATAAATATGGCCCTTGCCCCACGTAAAATTATGTCCACAGATTTAAAACCTACTCAACATTTCTTCTACAGAGGGAAAGTGGTCTTACAATAAAGAAATATATATTAAATAAAACTGTAAAAGAAATGGAAATATCAATGGAAACCAAGGTGTAACATGATTGACTTTTGTTTTAAAATGTAATACCTAAATAATTGGGATACAGTTGCAACATGCCTTCCTATGATCTGCTATGACTCATATATATATATTAGTGCATTGATATAATTAATATGAAAATGTACTGTGAAAAAATAACAAAGTCGTGAAAAACAAGTCTCATTTAAAGCCAACAGAACATTAAATAAAATCCTGTAAACAGTCTGGATGTTAACATCCATTCTCAATTTACTAAAGGATGTTAAGGTACTTCTCTCTAAGAAGCAAGTTCTGTTGTTATAGAAAAGGACATTGTAATTGTGCTGTAAACAACTTAACCTAGCTTCCTGGTAGCGATAAAAGAATTAAACAGTTTTTCTTCTCAACAGGTGACTTGATATTTCTCTGAAACATATTATATGTGGAGCCATGCTTTGAAGGGGATAATAACACTGTATTTGAAAACTCAAAAGACATAAAGAGTATTTAGGCTATAATGCTCAGGGTCCCATCACCAAGAGACACCCTTTGTAGGGCCAATTTGTTCACAGCTACCAGTGGAAATATTCCATTCACCTCAGTGACGTTTCAATGATTTATCCCATTCAGAGGAATCCAATTAATATTCCACATATCATTCTTTGTTTCTCAATGCTACCAGACCTGCTTATCCTATTAATAGATTACATATTGAGATGAGAAAGAGGAAAAAATATAACAATGCTGTCTGATTATAAGGTAAGGCCTTGGAAATCCTTGCTTTCTGAACATTGAATCTACTTTTGACTACATAAGCTATTTGTATAGTTTCTTTAGGAACTTTACAAAAATAAGTTAAAAATTAATACCCTTTGCACGTATGTAAAAACGCATGCTCTTTTGTACATTGGTCATAGTGACCCATCTAGCTGTCAGGCTGACCCACAGAAATTCTAATGCCTAAATAGTTGCTTATCTTAGCAACCTATTTCTTGGCTGCTCTGCCTTTCTCTTATCTGTAACCAGCCATCATGTGAGGTGTAGCAATGACTTGGACCAAGCAATCAAGAGCAGCCTGAATTAGCTGGTCTCCATTTTCTCCCATCAAAACCCACTCATAAGAGCTCTATCTCTAGCTGCTGTTGTTGATATCCTAATTACCTAGGCAATTGTCATGGGCTGTTACCTTTTGGCATGCTTCATACTATTAAATCTTCATCTGATCTAAGTGGTATTTTCTTTACCTTGTCAAAATACTGCTATCTTTACTGCATAGCCTCAATAAACATTATTTAACTGCAGTGCTTTCCTTCCCTCAAGTTTGCCATTTTGATCAACTGGAAGGCAAAATGTAGATGAGAGGTTTCCAACCTTGGTCCCTTTAAGGCTTGTGGACTTCAACTTCCAGAATTCCTCAGCCAGCTATGCTGGGAGTTGAAGTCC
>JANHFO010005231.1:114063-124848 GCA_032468095.1 Pareas carinatus
CAGGCTGAATTGGCGCGTTCCCAGCGTCCCGCGTCTTATGGTCCGGAGCGCCTTATGGTGCGAAAAATACGGTATATCCTTCCTTAGCTTTAAAATTATTTCTATTTGTCATTTGCTTATTTGAGCAACTAGGTTATGTTATTTCAACAAGCTTTAGCTGGAATTCCTATTTTTCCTAATTCTTTTGAAATAAAAATAACTGGATCATTCTTCTCACTGGCTTCTTCAGAGGACTGTGGCTTTATATTAAATCTCGCATATATAAGATGAACTCCAACTTTTACTTATTCCTCCCTATCAAATAGACCTGACTCATACTTCATAGTATTTTTACACTTGAAAGTGGATGCTTCCATGATTTTCTGAAGCTCCCATGGTAGCCTTCAGCTTTATTGGATTCTGGTCATTGCATAGACAGTATATATTTGAATGAGACCAAACTAAATGCTGTGGATTCTTGAAAGAGCTGCATAGTAAGATGAAGGACAAACTAAGCTATTCCTTCTTAAATGAATATGCAGCTCACTGCAGGCTTCTCTTGATGTAAAGCAAGTTCCTTGATAGTAACCAAATTCACCAGAATTCATTTTGAAATTAGTAGCTATTATTCTAAACAAACAATTTTGTTTACGCTGGGTGACTTTGGGCGAGTCACTTATTCTCAGTCTAACTCACCTCACAAAGTTGTAATCCTGTCCCTTAAAACAGGAAGGGAAAGGAGTATTAGGTATATTTGCTTATATAAGTATAAATATAGTTACTCATAAAAAATAAAAATGGGGTAAAAATATAATAAACTGACAAGGGAACAAATCTACTGAATTCTTTATTAGAACTGCTTTTATAATGGTAAAAACAAAATGCCCTCAAAGAAGCCAAGAGAATCCTGACATTTTATATGAGACATGGATTTTTTTTTTATCTAAGCAAATTATTGATTTTTATGTTGTCTTTTCTTTCAGCTGTGGAAGAAGCCATCTTTTAGAAAAAGTTTGCAAAGTTGACTTAGAGGCCTGTCAGTTGTTGATCCATGGGTTTCTGCTCAACAAAAATGGCACTTATGTTTCGGAGGGAGACGAGAGCCAGACTGAGGAAATAGAGGATGTTGAAGATACCATTTTAACCTCAAAGTGGGAACAGTCAAATTGCTTTTCAGTTAGTAATTCCAAGCAAAAAGCTTTTCGACACTCACTTATTGGAAAGAAACATCGAAGAACACCCTGCGAACTGACAGAGGTATCAAATGTTTGTTTATTTGTTTTGTTTTCCAGTCTGTTTTCACCAGTCATTTTTTTCCAGTTTTGATGAGGTTTGTTCCATTTTGACCTGCAAGCATGCCAGCCTAGTAAAAAAGTGGAATCTATTATTTATTGGAATCAGATGATGACATGAGAAGGGGACGTTTGATGTATTACAGTATGTTGGCTTTCATTGATTATCATAATGCCCGGAGCCATCCTATTGGCATGCAATCTCTGTGCATGTAGTGAGTTATCTCAAGTAGGAAGTTGTTTCTTTGTGAGATTTTTTTTCTTTCATGCCCATGTTATCCTTTTAGCTGACAGCAGTAAGATAACATAAACAACTCTCAGCTCAGAATCAGTGTGGGATGCTTGAGGGCCATTCCAGATGCTTCCCTACCAGCTGTACAGTCTTCCCCTGTAGTCAGCTCTCCTCCACTCTTCTCTTCTCTGCCACTGAAGAGTTTCCCAGTTGCTCCCTCCACCCCAAATTCCTGACAAATTTAATCTATAATTGAATCTTTGTGCTCTGAAGTTCCTTATTGGCAAGCCTTAAGTTCTAATTTGGCCAAGACATGAACTACCCCTTCATGCCACTTTTTGCTGCTGATAAATTAGAGGGGGAAGAGAAGCAAGCAAGGTTGGATCGAAGTAGCCAAAGCTTATTTATGAGCCAATTAAAATTTTACAAGTATTTTGGCTTGTATCACGAAAAGACTGTTTATTTCTAAAATGAAGGTATGCATTCTTCTGTGAAATACTTCGTTTCCTCTACGCATTCTGACTCCTGGCAACAACCACACAATTATTTTTTGAGTCTTGAACTTGCTTGATATAAAAGCCTAAGTCTACATGAGCAAAGTCAGAGGGCTGCATCTGTGTCTTTAATAGTGAAGGTGCCAGTTCTGTTTCATTATTTCAAGGTCTTTCTCATTTAGAAGGACAATGTCTAGTTTTGTTTTGTTTTTAAAAATGCTAGAAACCTTTTCCACACATGTATCCAACATATATATAAAAGCCAGAATATAACCAGGGAGAAAAAGAAAGGAATTATAGAGCCACTCAGTACCTATTTAAATTCAATCACAGGGATTTATTTTACAGTGGTTCAGATAGAAATCTTAGTATACCAATGTTCTTTATATATTACTGATTCAGAGAAAAAATAGCCACTCTCATCAGCCACAGTCTTTCTAAAATGTTTCCTGGACAATGGAAAGAGCCAAGGAAGAAAAGTGTCCATTGGGATACTATATTAAAAATAACTTCTTCAAAAAAATGTCCACATTACTCATTTTATTACTTTTTCATTTGTTCATTTATCTATCAATGCTGTAGTCCATGTCCTTCGGATGAGGAGTGTTTTGAAAGTGTTGCTGGCGACTCCAGTCAATGTCTTGTAAAGTGAAAACAACAAGTTTAAGAAAGTGAGCATTTGGATGGATCTGACATTGTTGTACATTTATCATTTATTTAAAAGGTTGCTACCTTAGACTGAGGAGAATAGAGAGAACCATAAGTCAAAGATGTTAAGGCCAAAAAGTGTACTGAATATTACCAGTGCACTCTAAGGCCAATTGTTCATTTTTCTTTCTTTTTTTAAGTCTTTCTTCAGCTACATTTGTTTTACTCATTAATATGGGTGAAAAGTTCTGAATTATTTTGGGACATAATTTATTTCACCAAAGCTGGTATTCAAGACTACTTGTTAATGGTAGCTTACTGTCTTCCACAAAAATAAATGAATACTTAATCAACTATTCATATAGCTAATGCAAATGAACTCTGAATTATATAATGGTGCCTAATTACATGTTAGAGATTACTTGAAATTTATGAGAGGCAAGCCACAAATACAATACAAATTTCTGATCTGTCTGATAAATTTAGTTCTGAATCAAATTGCAAGTAGTAGCCTATTTTCAGCCTTTCATCAAAACACAGTTGGGGAACTCTATTGAGCTTCCTTCAGGAAGGAATAGCTCCCCAAACACTTGGCTAAGAACTATATCATTGTTCTTTTATGGCAACAGCAGCCATAACAGTTGTCAGTCTTTGAGAGGGCAAGGAAGGCTATCCAATCAGTCCTCTAATAGTCTTTAATGGTGTTACCCCCTTTACAGTGAAGTTGTTGACTTCCTTTTCTCACACATCTTTATATGGAAATGGCTTCATTTTCTCTGTCTGCTCTGAGGTAATTCCAATAAGCAAGGCTGGAGATCTTTTTTCACGAATCATAAGATGGACAAGGAACATTTTCACCTATTAACTGCAGCTGTTGCTATTGGTTGCTATGATTGGCGATCAGGATACACTGCTCAAACAGACCCAGTGTGCAATTTGGGGGTTCTTCTAGACTTGCAGCTCCTGCTTGAAGAGCAAGTGGCAGTCATGGCAGGCACCACTTTCATGCAGTTTTATGTTGCGCTCCAATAGTGCCAGTTCCTAGATTGGGAAACTCTGCTCATGGTCACTCATGCCCTGGTCACATCCCAGATAGACTCTTGTAATGTGCTCTACATGGGACTGTCTGTGAGGAGTATCAAGAATCTTCAGCTGGTGCAAATTGCAGTGATATGGGCAGTTATGTGTGCCCCTAAAAGGTATACATTAGATCTCTACTCTGTCAATTACATTAGTTGCCAGTTTCCTTCTGGGTCCAATTCACAGCCCTTCATGGCATGAGACCAGGTTAGATGGCTAGCTCTTCCCAATTACATCTCTCCTTCCCATTAGATATAGCAGAAGAGGTACATTGCAGATCCTGAATATGGTAGCACCCTGGAGATGGGCGTTTTCTGCATGGCACCTGCCTAATGCTCCATCTCTGTAATATTTCACAAATCTCTCAAGACTTGGCTATGTCATCAGGCTTGAATTCCAAAGGAGTGAAGAATTATAGAGGAAGCTCTATTATTGTTAACATCTGTAGCTCTCTCCTTGGCTTTTAAAATTGTAATATTATTTTTTAATTGTTATTTTCTATATTATTGGTTTTTAAATTTCTTTATTGTTCAGCACCCAAAGTCACATTTTATGAGATGGACAGCTATATAAATATGATGAATAGATCGGATCACACTTATTTTGGAAGCACTGAGGTACTTCCAGATTGAAAGGATTAGCTGGTGACATCATCATTGACTGTGGGATGCCCACTTGGGAGTTCCTTTTATGTCTCTGGCAGAAGGTGGAGTGAAGAATGGAGCTCATCCACCCCAGAGCAGATCTTGAACATGGGCTTGCTAACCTCCATCCCAGCACCCTAACCACACCTTGGTCCTTGATGAATAAATAAAGCAAGAAGTGCCTACTGGTGAAACATAAAAGAATGCATTGTAAGCATTCTGGCAGCCAAAGATAGGAGAAGATGGTAGTAGCTGGGTTTTCCAATGAAGTTTTTTTGGTCCATAATTCCTGGTAAATTGAGGTAGAGAAGAAGCAGATCAATACTGAATACAAAAGAAAGAGTCTGATTTTGCAATAATAAGTAGAAATATTCAGAATAGCCTTAATACTGTAGTGTAAAGCTGTAATGTACTTTGTTTAGGGCCTAGCATATGAAAACTTGTTCATTATACTTTAGGATTAGAAAAACCCAACTAATGTGTTTCTTTCTCATTCAAGAAGAACAATTAATATTCTTTAAATGATCCAAAGGCAATACTTCAGACTTCCTACAGGTGCAAGCACAACATCTTTCTCCAAAGTATTTTCTATCTTAAGATTTTGCTTCTGTATAAGGGAGGCTGGGATCTTTCTGAAAAGCCTCTCAGAAATAATAATAAGTAATAAAGAGAATTTTTTTAAAAAAGAAATAATTTGCTTCAGGTCTGACCTGAATAGCTTTGTCAAATAGCTTTATTTCTGAGAACAATTACATTGCTGATATCATTTCAATGTGCTTAGTTTCCATCTTCATAATATGATAGAATAACCTAATTTACCATTCCTAGGTAATGAAAAATTATATGCATATATTTGAATCTCAGTAATCTAATTAGACAGGTGGTGGAGATCTGCAGTCAGGATCTCCTGCAGAGTACATATATCTGTGTATAGTTAACACCTACTAATTGCAGGGACTGGAGAAGTCACGCTGAGGGATTTTAACCTTTCCAAGTGCTTTGATTGCCATCAAATGTAAAAGCTGGGCATATTTTATGCTAAAGATAAAAATGTACATATATCATGGAGGAGATATACAATACATTTTCGATTTTAGAGTTTGTTGATCTTTTTCCTGAACATGCTTATTTTGTAAAGAATGTATTGTATAGCATATATACATGATGGGAGGTCTCCAATATGGATGCAGCAGTTTATTTTGTACTGAGGATTCATCTTATGTTGAGAACATTTTAAGATTTGCTTCCATGAACTGATACCCTAAATCTATGATTAGATAATTAATGATTCCCCTTGCAAAAGTCCTTGATACTCTGTTTGACTTTCTCATTAAGAGGCTGTAAGAGGATGGTTCCAGGAATTTGCAAATGAACATGATTCCATGCCCATTAAATATTCATTTTAGTCTAAATATTTTACTGTCTAGTGAGAAATGTTTTGACTCTTTTTCACTGTCATCACCCATCTTTAACAATGCTGTCCAGGAAATCCCTGAGGAGGATAAAGGAGCATGTCCATGAGAATGAAGTCTTTAAAAGATCATGTATAATGCAAAAATGATGATATAAAGTTGACATGTTCTTGTGATTTTACATAGAAATACTTCCTAAAAACAACTGTATGAAACTGTAGTACACCTTTAAAAATGTTTTGAATGTTGTAGTTGCTGCTTTTGCAGAGATGCAGGGTTGGAGAAGGAATAGGAAAGAAATTGTTTAGCTTGTATTTGTACAGAATCTTAGATAATTCTACATTTTTGAAACAATGGAAAAATAAATCAGACTTAATTGCAACTTCATAGGAGGCTAAATTACAATACCAGTTGTCAACTAAAAATAAAATAAAGTAAAATAAATATTAGAGAAATTACACATGCATCTATACCTTCAAATAATACATGCAAATGGTGTACCAAAATTTTTGCATTGCTGGCAAAACTTGTATATTAGGTAAAATTACAAATATGCACATTTGTGGCAAAAGGTGCATGAAAATTCATAGATATGTTAAATGAAAACTTTACAAAAAAGGATCTACAACTAATTTGGAATTATAATTAGAATCTAGCAGCATATTTTTATTCTGTTTTGATAGCTAGCAACTGCTAATTAAGAAGGTTGGAGAATTGATGCTGGGAAATTTGACTTTTTTCCCCTAAGGTGAGCCAATTTCCCCCTCTCTCATTCTATTTATAATTTGCAGATTTGCAAAACTGAGAAACTGGAAGAAAATGAAGCATTTGCCCAAGGAAAGGAAGGACATACTGTACTGGGAATAGTGCTTCTCCAAGAGATTTAGAATCTGATAAACCAGCAAACGGGAGGATTTAAGAAAATTAATCCTCCACATAATTTTTGTGGGAATGGTAAAATGTCCCTCCCCCATTATTGGGAATTAATTTGACCCATTAGCAGTTGTTTTTTGGTATTTCGCAATAGACGATAGAAATAGAAGAGGTGAGAAAAATGGAAGCTGCTGTTTCTAATACTTTTTTTAAAAAATGGTATGTAAAACATTTGATAACCAAGTTTTGCAATTAATATATGTTTCAGATGTCTATTTTGTTGTTAGTTTAATGAAAAACATAATAATTATTTAGCCATTCCCATTTCACTAAGTGAAAAGAAGCCTCTTTAGGCTGTAAAGACTCTGTCGCATGGCTTCCATCATATCTTGTGATATAAAGAAGCAGAAACCCATAATCTGCTATAATGTAGTGCTTGAGTATTCACAATACAGAATGTTATTCTTATACTAGTATTATCAGTGATGTGCATCTTTGATAGGACTATGATGGGATTTGTAACTTTAAGCTGCTGTATTACATCGATTATAAGATGCCACTAATTGTAAGACACACCCTTATTTAAGTTATTCAAGTTAAGTTAGAAATAGAAATAGGTTTTTGTTTAAATGCAGTGTAGCAGAGGGAGGAGGCGGAAGAGACCCAGAGGGGTCTCCTCTCGGAGGGGTCTGCTCTCAAACTGGTGCGGACAGCTGGAGCGGCACGCGCATAAGCTGTTCGGCAGCAGTGAGTGGACAAGCTGAGAGGGGGAAAGGAAAGTCTCTCAGCTGAAAGGGCTCCCTCCCCATATTAGCTGGTCTGTGCACCGCCACGGAACAGCTTACATGCCGCCACCCCAGCTGTCAGGCGCGTGCTGGAAGGAGACAAGAAGAGTAACAATTGAATAACTGAATACTCAGTATTCATTCTTGAGAAAAAAAGAGATGGATTCCAATTTCCCGTGCAGCAAATACAAGTATGATTACAAGTCTATTTCCTATTCTACAATCACAAAAATCACAGAAAAAGAAGCTCGTTGTTTTCTATTGTCCTGCATTCGAAACCACAACTCCTAAGTGCATTTTTTACTATTTAGTGCAAAAAGTCTGTTCAGGTAGTCGTCGATTTACGACCACAATTGAGCCCAAAATTTCTGTTGTTAAGTGGGACATTTCTTAAGTGAGTTTTGCCCCATTTTACGACTTCTCTTGCCATGGTTGTTAAAAGTGAATCATGACAGTTGATAAGTTAGCAACCTGGTTGTTAAGTGAATCTGGCTTCCTCACTGGCTTTTGCTTCTCAGGAGGTGGCAAAAGGGGAATTACATGACTCTGAGACACAGCAATGGTCGTAAATATGAACCAGTTGCTAAGCATCTGAATTTTGATCACATGACCAGGGGGATGCTGCAAAAGTCGTAGCTATGAAAAAAGTCACACATTTTCACTGCCATTGTAACTTTGAATGGTCACTAAACGAACTGTTATAAGTTGAAGGCTACCTGTAAAGGGTTTCCAGTCAGATGTCTTTTCTCTAATCGAAGAAGTTAATTTAACCAGCTCTGCAACTTCCATCATCTTCACCAAGCATTCCTCCGTTGTGGGTAGTGTCGAAACTTTCCACTTTTGAGCATATCAAAATATTGTTGCAGTTGTCATGAAGCAAAGTTCCACATCTTTTTTCTTGCTGCTAATCCATTAGTCCCCCAAGAAAATCCTCAGATTTCAATTGTACTTTGGTTTTTAAAATGTTCTGCATTGATGTTTGTGTTTGCGTCCAAAGAATTTTTGGTTTCTATTTCTTTGATTCTTTCTTTTTGTACTTTTGTTTCCCCCCTTTTCTGCTCTCTTTCTTTGTTCTCTTTACTCTGCATTAGTTTGTGTTAGTTTTATGTTCACTTTAAAACTTTTAATACAATGTATATTAAAAAATAAAATGTATATTAAAAAAGGATGATAAAGGAGATGGCCTTAAATAGTTTTATGTTCACTTTAAAACTTTTAATAAAATTTATATTAAAAAAGGATGATAAAAGAGATGGCCTTAAATACGCCTGGTCTCTAATGGATTTGTTGTGGCTTTCATTCCTCTCTGTAGAAAATGCTGCATTGTGTACTGCAATAGTTAGCTCCTTTCAACCAGCTGTAGTACTGTTCTCAGCACACTACAGAAGATTTCTATAGATTAACATAGCACCTAGACCTGGGATTTGATATATAGTATATGAAGAGGAAAGTGTTTTAAAAAGTGTGTACTTCTATTTTTAAATTAATTAAATTCTGTATTTAGAGTACAAAGAATTGTATTGAGGATCTATGTTTTGCTTTCTTTACTGAGAGGAAGAGAAATTCTATACAGCGATGCCTTGGTGCTCAACTGCTTTGAAAGTCATCGGATTTGGTACTCAACACATTTTGATGCAAAAATTTTGTCCCAGTACCCATCGTTTGATTGCTACTCAACAGATAAGCTAGAACTTGTCGATGTTGCTTATCTTATGACTTACTACATTATTCCTTATGGGAAAAATTTGTTTGGTACTCATTATTTTGGTACTCATCACTCATCCCAGAACCAATTAATGATGAGTACCAAGGTACCACTGTATTATAAAGTGAGTTGGGCATTTAGTGTTCAGCATAGTCATACTGTGGATGATGGTTACATACTTCCTTGAAAAGGACTTGTCTTGGGATAGTGTGCCAAGATTTTTAACTTCAATAAAAATGGATATTGTATATAATACAATGCAACACTACCTTTCCTTGAGGTATTCTTCTTCTTGCTCACCAATCTTAATCTATTAGTGCTTGAAATAACTAGAAAATGCAGATAAAATGAACATTATAGAAATTGGTATTTCTTAACTCATTTTGTTGTGTTTCCATTCTGTTTAATTATGCATGGGATATAACCCATTACTTTTTATAAACAAACAAATCAGATCTTGTTATTCTAGCACCATCCCAAGCCACTTGTATTTCGATAAATTGACATAAGTTGTGCATGGTAGGATGAGAGAACTTGATAGATACAAATATTATGAAATTATCTCAAGTTTTCTTCTTGACAGTATTGGAAAAATGTTATCCTAGATCCCAAAATGGTTTCCTGCCTAATTAAGACATCTGATATACCTTTTGATGAACATACAGGTATATACAAAGAAAGAAAGTTTAGGACTGCAGGAAGTTGTAATGATTGTTAAACATTGTTGATGTTGTATATGACCACAGCTGCAGGAATATTCTGCAGCTAACAATCTAATAGGAACGCCTACGTCAATCAAGGAGAAAGAGAATAAGACAGTTAAGGAACTGTAAAAATCCCCACACAGAAATGTTTGCCTCATTTGTTAAGGTTATGATTTGTTAAAATGTATCATTTGTTATCTCTGTATATTAGAAATAATCAAAATTATTTACTTAAAAGCAATATCAAAGCATTGTAATTTAGAGCAGAATTTTTCTATATTTTTTTCTTGAGGGACTCTAGGATTCGGCAAGAATTTGATTTTGTGAGAGATTATGGACAAAAAAAGTTTACTTGAATGCAGCCAATTTTCTATCATTAGAACCTGGTCTCTTGATCAGGTGCTCTGGTGGTTTGTATTTTTTTTTTAGTTTTAGTTTTTTAAGTATCAGGTTCTGTTTTTGGGGGGGCGAGGGAATGTGAAAAACTCTCATTTAGATGAGAATAGTGTACTGTATGCCTGTCCTTTTTCCTATTCTTCAATATACGTTTTATCAACCTAGGATTGTTAATAGAATCATAGCATAGATCTGAAATAGGTTGAGGCGGTTTTTTCAAAACAGCCAAGATGTTGATGATGTTACCTAGTTTGAGTAGTGAAACATAGCCAAGTCAAACCAGCTCAAAGAGCATCAAGGACCTCTCACAACCAAGATGTATTCCATTGTATGTTGTTAAATCATCAACTCACAAACTTATTAGTAACTAGCTGACCCAGAACACGCGTTGCTGTGGCTCAGTTTTGGGCTGTTTGAAGTGCCTGGGGCGGAAATGCAATGTCTCCCCAAATCCAGACACTCTCTCTCTCCTCTCACTCTCTGTCTCTCCTCCTCTCACTCTCTCTACCCCCCTCTCTCCCTGCTAACTCTCTTTTCCCCC